>VZSF01010708.1:303255-315800 GCA_013398295.1 Chionis minor
GGAGAAACAAAATAAAAAAGCAACAAGCCAAAATACAGAACAGGAAGACCCACCTTGGCTGCGGCAATGTATCAGTCTCATAAATTGGGCTTCAGAGCAGAATTCTCTATGGGAAAAGAGCGCGTGTTTACCCTTGCATAAATAGCTTTTACTAGATGATGAGATCACACGGAGGATACCATTGAAATATAGAAAATAAACACGGTTACCGTGTAGAAAGAGAACTCAAACACAGCAATAATAGCCGCAAAAGCCTGCTTATTTGGAGAAGAACGTTACCTAATTTACTTCCTCTCAGTTTACNGTAGAGAAATTACAGCATAATTGGAATAATTAGGTTATGCATTTAATTACCTGTTCACTTAGATAGGCTCAGGATATATAAGAAATATGGCATAAAAATCCAGGTAATAGTTGCTATTAAAGCAAGACACATTTGAAGAAATCACGGGTATTATGGTTCAGCGTGCAAGGAAGGATGCTACAGACTATTGCTGACAGGGATCGGGGTTTCATTCCAAACACTCCAGTTATGAATCAAAATCACAATGAGCAATGAGCTTCTAGATCTTGACACGCTAGGCAAGGAGGTTGTTCTTCAGAGTACTTGCCTGTTTAATTGCTTGCTTGGGGGAGGAAAAATCCAGAGGGAAGGTATACAAGCAATTCCGCACCTTGGAGCCAGTATACCCAGGTGCTAGGTAATGGTCAGGATTGTAGCACTCTGCCAACCATTGCCATCACCAGTGGGAGCCACGGTGGACACTGGTGGTTGGACGCAGATGAAATCAGGAATATTAAAAAAAAAAGAAGTGGAAAATGCATTTAATGATGAACAAGTACTTGGTGTTGAAAATGCCTTTAAATCAGCATGCTCCTGCTATTACTTTCGTGTCATACACAGACTAGTGTTTGAACTACAAATAACTGCTAGTGTTTCTGATCTCCATTGGAGCAGAGATATACATGTATAGTTTGGATTTTTAATTAGGCAAGTTCACGCTCCATTAGCGGCAAACAAGACTGAATTTAAAGTTACATCTGCAGGATTAGTCAAAACAAAATTTAGTTCTCACAGCTGGAGAAAAATACAATTCTGAAATAAAAAGGCCAAATGATAAACGTTTATTTAAAGCTTTTGCTTTTGGAGGTTTGAAAGTTAACAAGGACTCTTAAGAACTTTTTCTAAAACAATAGTGTCAGGAAATGAATCTATCTTCTAAAAATATACACACACTGAATATGCAAATGTTTATTATTTATCAATATTAAATATAGGCTTACAGTGCAAAAATATTTTATGGCATAGGGTTTGTCTTTTGATAGTTATTTTCTCTTGTCAGCTGAGTATTAGAGTCCATCGAGAAAGTCTGTTTCTATTTTCAGCAATGTGTGGTAACTATACTGATTGCTCTGTGCTTCCTAAGTTTTAAGTAACTCTTTTTTTATACAACTAGAAAATGCATCATTTTTATCTGAAAAAAAAAAAACCAAAACCACCAAACAACACCCAAACCTATATTTTTCTCTCTTCCCATGTAACTAATAACAACAAAACACTGGACAATTAATCAAAACATACTTAAACATTTTGTGGATTTATGAACATATTTGGATGTGCACACTTACACATATGATATGTAAATTTGCACACATACAGATCTAAAAAAATGTTTGAAACACCCAACGTATTAAGTTGCACAATTATAATATCCATAAATTCTGACATAAAAACCCCAAAGAAGTTAACCACCTAAAATAGTGAAATGTGTTTTTCTTTGAAGTGCATGCCCTTGCTATTGATTTTAGGAAATGAAATACACTAACACACAATATAAACATTTTTCCAGACATTTACTGAACTTTTTTTTTAATTGATGAAATATGGAATGTTACACACAGAAAAAAGCACGGTCCTACTCTTTCCAGCCTCAAAACCATTTTCCGAGAGCTAGTGAGCTTTAAACATAAAACAGCTAACTTACACTTTCTTACGTGCCAAAGCAAAAGTTACATTAAAGAGATATTACAAGCTCTGAGATTTATCAAGGTTTCAGGATACATTTTCTGTCAAGTGTACTTGCTCAAAACCTTGCCATTGTATCTGCCTTAGAATTATTAAATATATTTCTTTAAGACTGAACAAGTTTACACAAAAAGCTAATTAATGCACCCTAAAATACATATTTTCATACAATGTAATACTGACAAACATGCCCCACTTTTTACGTATAAGCCAGCCTAATAGAAAGCTGTTAATGTTTGGGGGATTTTTAATAAAAAATGTGTCTTCTATTTTTAAAATATTTAAAGCAATAAAAGTCTGTGGTAAACATGGTATTACATATTTGACATTTTCCGCCCAGAAATGCATTACTGTGTACGATGGTATTAATAAACCATGTGCTTTGAGGGACTTCTGTGCTTTGCCATAATTTAGTTGAAAACAGTGTGTAGGATGCATATTTTTCCACCATTGTATCAACATATAGGAAACAGAAATACTATGTCATCACCTCAGCAGCATGCGTTCACTACACTGGAAACATATGCAAAAAACCACAAACTTTTGAGAGTTCAAAAAATATCGTTTGCCACAGACTGATTTACAAGTCAGTGGTTAATGAGAAAGTGTTGAACACTTAAAATTTTGTTAGAAAAAGAAAAACAGACACCCTAATCCGACTCCAGCTGCATTCATAGGAAAACAGCCCTCCCTGTACAACAGGACAAAATAATTTAATTTCTTTCCCCACTTCAGGTTATTATTTGAAGCAAATGAAAAGACAATGATTCTTCTCTCTTCTGGCTAAAGCTAGAAACAGCACGGTTAAAACACACACATAAAAACTACAGACTTATCAGAAATCACAAAACAGAAAGAGAAGGACTCACTGACCCATTTGGAAGACAAAGACGACAAAACGGAAAAGCTCTAAAAATCAGCTTGTGAGGCCTTTGAGAGATATTCTTCTGGCATTTCATCACAGCAGCCCCAGACCAGTTCACTTCCCTGCATACAGGGAGGGAGAACTAAATAGAGCTGTTTATTAAAGCTGTTGTGCTGGATTGCATTAGGAAGCACGAGCAGACCACCTGGACCTTTCAGATTGTGGCAGTGTTTAATTTGCAGGCTGCCCCTCTGCAGCAGCAAAGACTACTACATTTACCAAGCTCAATCACACATTATCTGGGTTAGGAGTAAAAGAAGAAAAAAGAAAAAGGAAAGAAAAAAAAAATTCCACAGCCTGTAGTACAGGAATACAGTCAATATAGAAATAATGAACAGCATTAGAAATAGAAAGCAACTCCCCAGCAAACGTAACACTTTCACTCCTCAGTTCTTCTACTTCAGCACATTTAAACAAAATACAACGGTAAATTAATAAATAGATTGATTTTGCAAAGCTCAGACTAAATTATAAACTGGGTTTATCAGAAGAAAACATGGTATTTTAGGTTTAACTAGTGATTCCCTGGCCAGATTATTGTGGTTCTTTTGCCTTTCTCACTTTCAGTACTACACTCACTCACTGGTAGCTGAAGATACAGATAGAAAGATGGTACTGTAAATATGAATTATGTGAATCATATGGTTAGACCCTTGTGAAAAAAAAAAAAATAAAAGGGGAGTTGAGAAATGGCTGACTCCATACCTGACCAATTACAGCTTGCATGGTCCCTGTGTCCTGCTGAGCTGAAAGATCGCAATCCATCATATGTAGTCTTTGAAAAGGAGAATGGGGGTTTCTGGCATGCATCTGTCAATCAACTTCTGCACTCACAACCATCACCAAAAGCAAGGGAAAAAAAGTCAAGCTGCTCCACCAAATAGGATGAAACAGTCATGTGACCTTCAGCACACTCACACACATACATACTTCCATACAACGTATGAATTTTCTGCAGATATGAAATGACATTGACAAATACCCAATACCAAGTAAATAAAGTGAGACAAACAGCTACTCACCAAAGACAAAACACTTGCTGTAATCTTCAGCCTAAAGATTTAATAAACCTAAAAGGTATTTTAAACCGAGGCTTTTCTTTTGAGCCTAAACTTTTCAGATAAGGTGATATAATTTTATATATGCAGACAGTGGTCAGAACTTTAACCCCTCGTGTGCTCTCACAGCCTTTCTTTTTTATTCCCCCCTTTGTACTTCCACTTTATGGCTGTTTGAGTTCCTGATTTTTTTTTTTCTTTAAGTTTCTTTTGTGTCAAAGTGAAGAGGCTTGCATTGCCTTCTTTGGACATGCACAAATTATGAGAACTTGGTAGAAGAAAATTGCTAACAGGAAAAAGAGGAGCAGGGGCTGAGAAACCTGTGTCTGTACTCACAAGCCAAAACATGTCTCACTGCTTTTACTCTACCAGAAGTCAAATATTTTCTTTATTTGAAATATATATTTAAGTATTAGTTTATGCGAGCTGTGATGAGCACTCAAAATATAAAATATTCAGACTATGTAAATCCTACTTACAGAATCCTTTCCATTTTGAAGGTTAGCAGAGTTTTGGTTCATTCACTGCTCCACTGAACTGACATAAAATGTTGTTACTTATGAAGGCAAACATTACCATTTTTTGTAATGGAAGCAGTTTGTTTCATATCTCTTCCCCTCTGAGTTAAGATTTGCAAGAATTTCCAGGACTATTTTTTCTTCTTGTCAAAATATATCAGCCACTTGTCTCCAAAAACTGAGTGTCGTGAACAACACGCTGCAGCATTGATTGCTGATATGTTATTGGCCAGTGATTGCTGAAGGGTGACATTAATGTAACCCGGTAGCACTTTAACCCTTCGAAGATCAATACAGTCCTCTGGCAATATAGTAGAATAACAGCCCATATCATTTTTGCTGTATTACAGCTTCATATAAATATTAGTGCATCTTTCTGCCCTCTTAAAATTGCATTTCTGTTACTAGTGCGAACAATCTGCTTTTCAAAGACTGTCAGAAGCAAAAATGCAGAAAAAAACAGTCTAGTCTCTAAGCTTAATATAATGCACCCCTTCCATTTTAAGTACGTTTTTGGCAATATTTTGAAGTTATTATCTCATTTTTAAAGGTATGGACATTATTGGTCTTAGCATGTGATAGCCAAAAAAATGGGAGAATATCAACAGTATTTCAGTTGTAGCACTTGTCAGTCTAAAATTCCCTACAATATAATTTTAAGATCCAGCACTGAGGAGTGTTTGGAATGTGATGGAGCACATGTGTATGTGTATGTGAATATGTATGTATGTATGCATGCCTGTATGGGAGAGAGAGAATTCATGTTGAGGGGACTGAGATGGGCAGGGAATATCAAGTTTACTTTGCATCCTTTGAGTTTTTATAATACTTTTTTTTTTTTTAATTAGTAAGAAAAAAGTTAAGACAGAAAGTTTTGGTATGTATTTAAAAAATCAGAAACAAGGAAAGAATTCACATGTAGCTGGCACGGGGATGCAAGAGTGCTCTGAGGCCAAAAAGATATTTCAAATCAAGCATTTTTAGAGAGATATACAATAGTAACACTGAAATGTTGCCTCTAGGATGAGGAAGGAACACTTGAAATGGTGCTTCCAACATCTGCTCTGCATTTCACTTATAAACATAATTAAAATGTACCATTTGCGCTGAAATCTTATCTGCTTCTTACTCATGAAAGAAAATACACTGAACTAATACCTTGGGCTGCCTTTTGGTCAGCTGAGAATTCGCTGCGGTCTCATCCCTCAGGACGATTCTATGGATAAACCAGGCGGTGTTGTGAAGGCCATAATCAACATCCATATCATCGCAAGCAATCCAAAACACAACTGGTAAATGGGGGGAGCGAGTAGAGGAGATTGCCTCAGCTGCCTCCAGGAAAGCAGACATGCTGAAGGCAAGTACTGTATATGAATTTGAAATGAAAGTTAAGGATGTTTATTTTATAGTTTCTCTTCAGGAGGATCATTTTTGCAGTGGATATGCACAAACACCTTTCAGAGTCCCTTAAATTATCTAAGCAACTGAACCTAACAATTACTACTGGGGGGTTTTTATTAGCAAAGACACTGACCTAGACATACGTGTCTGCACACAAATAAGCACAGTGCTGTATGCACACAAACCTGCTTATGCACCATCAAAACAACCACATGCTCATGCGTACTCGGGCAGAGCTGCAAGAGGTCCTTCCCCCCAAAGTGCGATACACGCTGCCTCTCTTGTTACCATGTTTAACCTACTCTTCCCGGAAATGCCAATCTACTCTGGAAAATGAAAAACAATGTCCCTGCAGCTAATGCCTCTGCATAAGTCACGGCATCACTGTTAACCCAGGTAGCTCTAAGAGCCTCCTCTGCTACCCTGGAGCTGCCCTTACCTCTGTGGAGCTGGAGACCTTTTCCCTCAGCCAAATCTACCTGGTCATGTAGGGGATACACAGCTGGTCCCTGGGCACTGTCCCAACTCCACTGCTCATCCTTTGGGCCTTCCACAGGCCATCCCCCAAGAGGTGCCAGTCTAATATTTCATTTTACTTACAGTGAGGAATTTTCTGTCTCCTCCCTGCCCCAAATACCTCCTTGCTTTGCTGCCTGAAAGGTGATTTAGCTCTCCTGTCAGCAGTCAAAAAGGTGAGGAAGCAAGGTAGCTCCTAATGTGCCACAGGGCACATTCAGGGGGAAAGAAGGGTGCAAAGGGGAACTTGTCAGGCCAGGTTCACTCTAACGCTGCCAACTTGAGGAAAATTTTTGAAGGACAGAATGACAAATACTGCTTCCCAACCAGCCATGCTGTATCCCTAGGAGAGACCTTACGGTCTCCTTTGAAACTTTTTATCCGTGCCTCTCCCTCAGCGTAGCCAAGAGGAAAATGGTTGTGGTGCCACAGCAATATATGGCAGCTATGCCTTCCTATATGCCACTACAGCACCTGGCACAAAGGGCCAGTTTTGCATTGGCGTACCTAAAATTCTTGAGAGGGGGGCAATGATCAAGGAGCTTACACATGGACGAGGCTCCATTATCACTTAATCTATGATGGGTCAAATTCAAAGTGGTACAAAGCGTGTGTTTTGAGTGGCACACTGGACCTCTGGCATCCAGGAAAAGTGGTAGTCCCCAGTGACACTGAATATATTCTCCTTTTCAGACTATTTTTTTCTCTGATCAGTTACCTGCAGTATACTTCCCCTGTTTAATTGAAAAAAAAAAAAAAAATTAAAGGGGTTCTTTTGAATAGAATAATGTGCTCAAATTTACCTCTCAGCTTCAAAGCTAAGGACTTGTGAAAATATTATTACTGTATATAATACTTTTTTGTCTTTCTTCCAGGGGAATATATATTTCCTGGGTGAGAAAAGCAACATTTAGAATGATACAGCAATGCAAAACCCAATTACTTCACAGTTAAAGTGTCTTAAAACACACATTTATTTTTTAATGCTCGTTATTTATGATTATTTATGGTTCGTTGCCTCAAAAACTACAAGCCTTGTGATCAACAGAGCCCGGGGTTTTACTACAATACCCTTACACAGCTGCTCACATGCCATAGCTCAACTTGCAGCAGATTTAGTGAATCGAGCGAGAGATCCTCCTGCTTCTTACAGCATCGGTACACTAGGGGGACTATTTTTCCTCTTTTTCGGAGTGATGGATGCACGGCACTGTCAGAGCAAGCTGTTGTACCTCACACTACGGGGCCCTTTACTCACCGGTGCTGAACAGGTTAAACACACAAGGCTCCGTCTTGCACTCTTCGAAGATAAACAAGCCTAATTCTAAGCTGTCAATGGCTCTTCCTCCCTCTCCCCCTCTCTCTATCCATCTCTGCCAACCAGACACTATATTGCATTTTGCATCTTGATTTTCATGGATATGTGAGTGGGTTTTTTGTATGAGCAAAATTCTGCTCTCATTTGTGCTAATTCCAGAAGAATTGTTTTGTATTAAGAGGCACTAATGGATTATGGTCTCTCTCTGTGCAAGTCCATTCTGGTCAATCATTTTTTGCTTTTCAAAGGGAATTTTGCTATTAAAAAAAACCCTGCTGCTTCTAATTTCTGCTCCTCCAGATTTTATTAATGCATGCTTTCTGGGTCCCTTCCACTCTCCCAGAGTTCCACTTTTCAAAACTAGAGTACTAGGACATACTCCCTGACTTCAAGGTCTGCACTTCCTTCCCTTTAGAAGTGCTTGGCTATATCACGGAAAGGAAATTTTTGGGGAAAAAAGATGACTCCATGCCTATATTGCTGGAATAAGGCCTAAGTATAATCTACATTTTAGTCATTCCTGTGCATCCACTGGAACAGCTCCTTTTCCCACAGCACTATCCTGCACTGTGTAAAGAAAATTTCTGCAAAAGAACTTTCTTTCTCTTTGTTATTTTAGAGAAAAGAGGCTTGCTGCCATGCATCTTTGGGAAGGTGAGAATAAATTCTCCCCCTTTGCTGCTAGATCTAACAAGCTGGTTTGGTTGGCAACTTATTTTTGTGTCTCATCCAGGTTCCTGATTAAACTAGAATTTATATAAGATGGAGGTCACTCCCTGAAAAAAAATCTAGGAAGTGGGACTGTGGTTCTTCCTGTCTACATAGTGAAGAGCCAGCATCTTTCTCTTCTGCTCTTACGTAAAGTGATGGGAGGTGATTACAGCAATGATGCTGGAACCTAGTTAGTCAGATGACAAGCTGATGTCACACCTCTCCCAGGTGAAAGGAATCGTGGAGGAAAATTGTGCCAAGGGGCAAGATGGATTAGCAAGAAAGCATGATATTGACTAGGTAAGGTTTAAGAATATACTTCCCAGATGCGTTACTAACTACAGCAGTCCAATAAACCCACATTCCTCATGTCTCATAGTTTCTTCTGCAGTATCTAGCACAGGGATTTTTACGCCACCTCCTTAGTGGATATAGCATGGACAATAATGGAGATTTACATAATGTGAAGAAAAGACTATATTTGGGTGGACTAACATCATTCAAGCAAAGCAGCCAAGAAATATGAATTAGCAAAACCACAATTCTTACAGTGAAAGGAATTGCCTTTTTCCAAAATTTTTGCAAAATCTTTGGCAGAGTTTAGAACATACCATTGACAAGGACAGCAGAAACATCAAAAATAAGGCTTATTTTTCTGTTCACTGAATAATAGGAATTTATTAATGAGTCACAATATTAGCTGTATAAATCTTTACAGCAGTAATGCTCTTACCACACCAACAGGGAAAAGCAGATATTTTCACACTGTATGTGATTATGATTAACTTCTTATTTACTGCTATCTTTACTTTCATTTCTTTGAGCTGTAAAGGGCTCATCTTGCATAGCCGCTACTCCCACTTCAACACAACACAATGGAGTGACAGCATCATTGCAGAAAAAAAAAAAGAGTGGATGTGGATGTGGCAGGAGGTGTGGGTAGTGCCAGTGAAAGTACACACTTCCGACATACTACATACCCCTTAGATCCCCAACTCCTAAGTAGATGCCTTTCTTCCATGAAGAAAAAAAAAAAAAGCCCAAGTGAAATGATGTACCTATATACCTGTTCTTCTCTTGCTTCAAGCACTTCAGATGATGTCTGAGTATTTCATGTGTCAAACAAAGGTATGCTATATACGGAGAGGTACTTCTTGGCATTACATTAGGACATCTTGCAGTGAGAATTGTTTGATCTTCTGATAGTCAGTTCACATTGTTTGGTTGCACACTTTATATCCTGCTGTGTATTGCACAGGATCAGGAGTGCAAGTAAGATAGGTTTGAGCTACTGAAAGAGCTGCTATGTATTAATTGTTCCTGTGTTTGTTTCATCTATCAGTAAACTGTGTTAATTTCTTAAGAATATGGGAAAATCATTAAGTGATGATAATTATGATAAATGCAGTTAATAGCAAACACTATATTTAAGTTTGCCTAATATTTTCTTTCTGTAAGATGTTTATGACTCTTTGCCAGCCTTTATTCAGACAGCTGCTGTGGATGAGTGTTATGTCTACAGTTTGGCCATATGCAAACCAGAAGCTTACAAGGTGAGGCAGGATAAGTTCATGGAAGGCAATCTACTGATGGGTCGCTTTGACACCCTCTGGCTTAGGAAGTGCCTTAGCTGCAAAATGTTGGAGGATGAGACTATGCAAGGAGGTTTTCAGGGAGCAGCAAGAGCTGGCTGCTCACTGAAGGCAGGCGAGCCAGGATCTGCTGGTTGCCCTGGCACAGGCTGTGCTCTCACAAATAGGGGACCATCCTGCAGGCACTGGCCCAGATGGGCAGAGACAGTGGCTGGTAACCTACTCCATCAACAGGCCCTGACACACCAAGGGGATGACCCAGGCCCAGGGTGTAGCCAGGGAATCTCGCTGTGAGTAGCAAGAGATGCAGTTGGAAACAGGCCTGGAGACAGGGATGCATCATGGGTCCCAGGTCCATTCAGCAGGGCTGGAGACAAGCTATGGCCTAGGTCTGAGGTGTCCATCCAGGACAGCAGCTCTCTACAGCTATCTATCAAGATTTTGAGATTCTTTAAATGAACAGACATAGCCTGGCAGCTTTCTGCGCTCAGTGCACCAGTTTTACAAACTAATTACCACGTGTGTGCTAAAAGATCATTTTTCATTACGAAAAAAACCCCCCACCAACAACAAAGAAGTTCCTTTGTATCAAACGATGTCATCAGTAAGCTTCTTCAAGAAAAGCTTCTGCAGTTACATCAGTGATAAAAGGAAGACTAGTGAAAATGTGGGCCCTCTCTGGAAGGAAACAGGGGACCTGGTTACCCAGTGACACGGTTTAACTCTAGTCAACAGCTAGGACCATGCAGACACTCACTCACTCCCCCCAGCTGCAATAGGGGAGAGAATTGGAAGAGTAAAAGTGAGGAAAAACTCATGGGTTGAGATAAAGACAGTTTAACAGGTAGAACAAAAGCTGCACACACAAGCAAAGCAAAACAAGAAATTAATTTACTGCTTCCCATTGAAGGCAGGTGTTCAGCCATCTCCAGGGAAGCAGGGCACATCACACGTAATGGTTATTTGGGAAGATGAAACACCATAACTCTGAACATCTCTCCCTTCCTTCTTCTTACCCCAGCTTTTATTGCCGAGCATTATGTGATATGATATGGAATATCCCGTGGGTCAGTTGGGGTCAGCTGTCCCTGCTGTGTCTTCTCCCAGCTTTTTGTGCACTCCCAGTCCAGTCACCGGTGGAGCAGTGTGAGGAGCAGAAAAAGCCTTGAGTGCCCAGCAACAACCAAAACCATTGGTGCGCACTTCTCATCCTAAATCCAAAACATAGTACTACACCAGCTGCTAGCAGAAAAAGTTAATTCCATCCCAGCTGAAACCTTGACACATGGAGAAGGCTGAGGTACTCAATGCCGTTTTTGTCTCATTCTTCACCAGCAAGTGCTCTAACCACACCGCCCAAGTTGCAGAAGGCAAAGGGAGAGGCCAGGAGAGTGAAGAAGCATCCACTATAGAAACCTGAAGGTTCACAAATCCAGGGGACCTAATGAGATGCACCTGTGGGTCCTGAGGGAAGTAGTGGATGAAGTTGCTAAGCCCCTATCCATCATATTTAAGTCGTGGCAGTCTGATGAAGTTCCTGCTGACTAGAAAAGGGGAAACATAATGCCCATTTTTAAAACAGGAAAAAAAGAAGACGTGGGGAACTACAGGCCAGTCAAGTCTCACCTCTGTGCCCAGCAAGATCATGGAGCCAATCCTCCTGGAAACTATGCTAAGGCACGTGGACTATAAGGTGATTAGTGACAGCCAACATGGCTTCATTAAGGGCAAATCGTGCCTTACAAATTTTGTGGTCTTCTATGTCGGGGTTATGGTGTTGGTGGATAAGGGAAGGAGAACTGACGTCATCTAACTGGACTTGTACAAAGCCTTTGACACTGTCCCGCACGACATCCTTGACTCTAAATTTGAGACACATGGATTTGATGGATGGACCACTTGGTGGATAAGCAATTGGCTGGATGGCTGCACTCAAAGAGTTGCAGCCAATAGCTTGATGTCCAAGTGGCAAGAGTGACAAGTGGAGTTCTTCAGAGGTCAGTACTGGGACTGGTGCTGTTTAACATCTCTGTTGGTGACATGGGCAGTGGGATTGAGTGAACCCTCAGCAAGTTTGCCAATGACACCAAGCTGTCTGGAGTGGTCAACATGCTAAAGGGAAGGGATGCCAACCAGAGGAACCTGGACAGACTTGAGAGGTGGGCCCATGCAAACCTCATGAAGTACAACAAGGCCAAATACAAGGTCCTGCACCTGGGTTGGGGCAATCCCAAGCACAAATACAGGCTGGGCGGAGAATGGATTGATAGTAGTCCTGAGGAGAAGGACTTGGGGGTGTTGGTTGATGAGAAGCTCAACATGAGATAGCAATGTGCACTCGCAGACCAGAAAGCCAACTGCATCCTGGGCTGCATCAAAAGAAGTGTGGGCAGCAGGTCAGGGGAGGTGATTCTCTCCTTTTATTCCACTCTTGTGAGACCCCACATGGAGNTCCTTTTATTCCACTCTTGTGAGACCCC
>VZSF01010712.1:245-14697 GCA_013398295.1 Chionis minor
AAGTTTAAAGAGATTAATTGCCAAAAGCACCAGTTATTGCTTGCAGCCCCCTCCTCCCCCCTCCCCACTGCCTCCCCTGGCAGGACCCAGAGGTCGCTGGGCTCTGAACGCTGGCGGGTCCACAAGCATGTCCAAAAATTGCAGTGCCGTAACCCCCAAATCTCAAAAATAATGAGCTTGAGGGTTTGGGGTTCCCCTTCCAGAAGTGGGGGAGCAGAGGCAGCTCCGGGTTCTCATCTGCGAGGTGGTGGCATGTCCCGGTTGCCACGTGTGGTGCTGATGCCCCCGTGCCAGCCCATGTCTGGGAAACGGGTGCCAGCCCGGCCTCAGCATGCCCGAGCAGGGACTTGCGTACTGCCGTGGCTCCAGGAGGTGGGGATTTAAGGGGGGAAAAAAAAAAAAAAGCCCCAAATTTTTCCAACCCTCAGTTGTTCGAAGCTGGGTTCATTCAGCCGGTAAAGCTCATTTGGCAGAGCTAAAAATGGGGTGGTTTTGGGGGGCTTGAGCAGATCCAGCGCAGGGGGGACAAGGTCCTGCTGCCTTCGGTCCTGTGAAGGACCGAAATCCTGGAGCCCCGTGAGGGCGCAAAGGCGGAGCTGAGCGGCTTTGCCATGTCTTGAGCATGGAAGGAAGGAAGGAAGGAAGGAAGGAAGGAGAAAGAAAACCAACCCACATCCCTTCTTTCTCTTCCCTCTCCTGCGCCTGCTGGGGTGGGGGACCCACAGCACCAGCGAGATCATCCCCGTGCCGTGGGGTGGCGGACACCAGCAGCCCCAGCCTTTTCGGACGGAAATAACCCCCGGGCAGGGCGCTGCGCCCACCGCCCCGCGTGGGACCCCTGGGCAGCACGAGGCATTGGGACCCAGCGCCGTCCCCGGGGTGCGTCAGCCCAACGCCTGCCTGGCGGCCCCGGCACTGCCAATGCACGGCCAGGCTGACGCCGGCAACTATATCGGTCGGTGACAGGCAGGAAAGGAATCCGTGGAGGGAAGCCAAGCGCAGGCTCCTCTCGGCTTTCCCCATCGCCTCGCCTCTTATGGAGAGGAGCAGGAGGGAAGAGGGGCCGGGAGCAGCTCCCGTTATGGAGAAGCCCTGGGGAAGCCCTGGCTCGCACGGGCACCCAGCGGGGCCCCAGCAGCCTCCAGCCACCCTGGCAGGACATGGGGGGCACGACGTGCTTGGGACATGCCATAATCCATGGGGAAAGCACTGCTCAAAGCTGCCCATCCATGGCAGGATGGGGGGAGGGTGGGTTTCCCCTGGGAGATGCACAAATTACCCCGGGTTTTAGGCAGCTGCTGGGCACGCCGGGAGCTCCCCGTGCACGGGCAGAGGGACTTGTTGTGATAAAGCACACAGGGATTTAAAACCCAGCAGGACCACAGGCAGGGCTGATGCCTTCACGTTACAGCCGGTGCCTCCCGGAGAGGAAGAGGAGGAGGAGGAAGAGCTCACACCAGACATTGGTGACTTGGCTGGGAGCAGCCAGGCCATCAACCCGGCCTCACCCCGGAGCTTTCTGTGTTCCTAATACCCAATTAGCGCTGACCCTTGATGCTCGGGGGTCAGTCACTCAGGTCCTGGTGGCTGGTCACGGGGCGCTCGGTGCCGCTGGGTGCCCCTGGTGGGTCGGAGCCGGTGCCAGTGCATCAGCTCTCGCCTTTCGCACAGGCTTGTTCCCTGATTCCCACGTCATTTCCAAGAAAAACTGGGTGGATGGGGGAGTGTGCTGCTCCCAGCGCAAGAGCCCAGGAAACAGCTGCGGGGAGGGCGCAGCGTGGGGCACATGTCACCACCCCAGCGGTGGTGGGGCAGGAGGGATTTTCGGTCTTCAGCCGTTGTCTGAGGACTGCAGGACGGTCTCGCTTTATAAGAGATAAGAAAACGATGCTTTAAGGTTCTGCAGCCACAGGGAAAAGCCTCAAGAAATCCAGAGAGACTAAATGGTAGATCGAACCCCCAAGCACAGCGTTGCCACCACGGGGCGAGGGGCTGGGGACAGTTTGGGGTGGGCTGTGCGGCACGGTCACATAGTGGCCGATGGCAGCGGTGAGGAAGGACGCCTGGCATCGCATGTACAACGCCCCGCTCTGACTGCTCCGTGCCGCCACTGCGCAAGGTCGCTCAACTCCATGCACAGAAGGATTTTGGGGTGGATTTGGGGTCCTCGGGGATAAGAGGAGCTTTGAACATCTTCGGCAGAGGCAGGAGGGCAGAGCTTCGGTGGAGCCAGGCACCGGTACAGCCGATTCCTCCCTGAGCCCCTGCCCTGGTGTCCAGCAGGATTTTCCAAGGCCAGCCAAGAGCAATGCACCTTTGCTGGGGTGCAAATTAAAAGCCTCTTTGTGCAAACCCGCAGAGCATAAAGAGGTTTGAAACCTGGGCAGCTCAGCACGGCGACGGGTCAGGGCACGGCTGAACCCCCCCCTCCCCGGACCGAGTCCGTCTCCCCAGGAACCTCCCCCCGGAGCCGGGGAAGCCAACACTCCTGCTCTTTCCCACGTGTTATTGCGCTGTGCAAATATTTGGTTTGGAAAGTGCTGCCTTGCCCCAAGCCCCGCAGCCAAGGCCGGTCCTGGCAGGAACGCTGCTCGCACCAGGCACCGAGGACGGATCCTGCTTGGATGCAAAACCGTGCTCTTTATCGAAGGGAAACAACCAGCCCGGAGCTGGCTTCGTGCTCCAGGGATGGTCTGCGGGAAATTGGGACCATCCTCGGAGCAGGGTGGGGAGATGCTGTCGCAGCCTGTGAAGCTCATGGGCTCTGGCGAGGGGACCCTCCTCCTCCAGCCCCTCCTGGGCCATCTCCAGCCCCTCCTTGGCCACCTCCACAGCCAGGAAATCCACCAGGGAAGAGGGCAGTGGGGCCAGAGAGGAGGTCAGCACCCCAGGGTGCAGGAAGCATGGGAGAGGCGTGCGGGGTGCTCAGGGCTGTTGGGTGTCTGTGCCGGGCTCAGAGTCCCTCCCCCCCGAATCCTGGGAAATGGGCTGGGGATACACCTGCAGAGGGAAGAGCCCTGGGAAGGGCTGGGAAGCTCTTTCAAGGTCTCAGAGGGAAATCCCGGCCCTTTTGTGTTATTTTTCAACTCCCCTTGTGCTCCTAGAAATGCACTTTTGGCTGGCAGGCAGCAGGAGAGGGGTTGGTGATGGGAGTCGGGCACGGCTTGGGGGGATTCAGGGCAGGAATCTGGGGCAAGGGCCCCCGCAGCGGCAGCGTTCCTGGCTCTGCCCGCGCTCCCCAGCCCTGGCCTCTGCGCCGCCGGGAGCCGGACCAGCCCTCGGCATCTGGGACACTGGCCTTTGTTTCGGAGAATAAAGTTAGCGCTGTTACTCAGCCTGTCGCTATTCCAGCAATTCCTGCCTCCACTTTCGCTCGGCAGTGGGGAAACATTCCTGCCCGGGGGCTGCCAAGAAAAATACCCACCGGAGGGACGTGCAGGGACGGGGACCAGCAGCACCTTGGTGGCAGGGGATGGCTGTGGGACCGCAGCTCCCCCGGGATGAGCATCACACTCCAGCTGTGGAGTGGTGCCTGTTTTGCATCCCTTAATAACCCATTCCCAGCACGGGACACCAGTAACTCATCCCATCAACGTGACGGGTGGCTTGTGGTCCCTTGGGTGACCAGACAGTGACTGGAGGACACGGGGGAAAGGCGTGTCACCTTTGGTGTGTCCCAGAGGTGAAGCGTTATCGCCGAGTGCCACCGATTTCCATGGAAAGTTTTGCTGATGCCAGCGGGGCTCCCACGGCTGCAGCCACATGGAGCCGCCGTTTTTTTTTTTCCCCGCCAGCTTTCTCCCCTTTACCTGGCGATAGGCAAAGCCAACAGCCTGTCCCCAGGGTCCCTCTGTCCCAAGCAACCTGCCGCGTCCTCGTGCTGCTCCCCCTCTATCGTCCCGAGTGGAAAAAGCTGGCTGCCCCGATAACCCTTCTCCGAGGGGGAAAACAAGCACCTCGGGCAAAATCCGCGGCTTCTGCCAACTCTGGTGTGCCGGCTACCGACCGGCGAGCCCGTGGCTGCAGGCAGGGGCTTGGCAAGGCTGCAGACGACGCTGTGGTTGAGCCGTGGATGTTGCCGTGAAATCGTAGCCTGGCTTTGCTGGGAAAGAGGATGTGGGAGCTCCGGGAGGCTGCGGTCTGCCAGGCTCCGGGGGCTCGGCCGCAGGTTGACTTGTCGTGGCTGAGCGTATCCAGCCTGTCTGCGACAATTCCTCTTTCGCTTCTCGCTGGTGCTGGGAGGGGAGGACAGAAGAATAGAGACTTGAAACCGAAACCCATCAGCGGTGGATGGCATCAGCACCCTCTTCCTGCACCCAGCTCTTCCCCTGCCAACAAAAAAAACGCCAGGGAGATGCTGGCATTGCATCCTCACCCCCTCCTCCCTAAAACCCCGGAGAACAGACCCCCACCACCATGTGCCCACTCCTAAAAGTCATTGAAAAGCCTTATGAGCACCAAACCCAACAGCTTTAATCCGGCCGGCCAAGGACTGAGCAGGGAGCCCAGGGCAGCGCACCCGCAGCTGGGGCTCCGCGCTACAATGCCCAACCTGGGAACAAAGGGAGGTCGGAAGCTGGGAACGTCCCTTCTCAGCCCCGGGGACATTAAACAAACCCCAAGAGACTATTCTCCCTTTGTCAGCCCCGCAGGTCACCCGAGGTTTGATCTCCAGCCCAGCATGGCAGATGGAAAAATTCCCGGTGAGGGTTTTGGATCAGGTCCCTGGTGTTTTCTTCTGGCCGGGGAGTTGCTGGCAAAGCTGCCGGGATGCCGTTCTCTGCGGTGTGAACCCCTCAAAAAGCCCTGCCTGTCCTTCCAAAGCCCCTCTGAACTGGTTCATAGGGTTGTACTTTCCCCACTCTCCCTCTTTCTAAAAGCTTTTAAGTCCTTCCTACATCTGAGGATAAAAGTTTGCAGTCTGGGGGGGTGAACCACAGATGTGCTCATCAGCTCAAAGCCTGGAAACATCCTAAATTTAAGCCCAAGCTGCACCATGGGCTCCTGGGGTCACAACCCTCTGAGTCCCCATCACTGGTTCTGCTTTCAGCCCGGGATGTTAGCCCAAATTTCCCCCTTGCTGCCAAAATTTTGGCCAAGGGGAAGCTGTATTTCTGCTGGAGTAGAGGAGATGAGGGTTTTGGGGAGAAAACCTCCCAGTCTGTGGTGCCCATGGATCCAGCTGAGGCCGGGATGTGCAGGGACTCATGTTGGGGGAAAACAGCCACGTTATTTCCCTCCTACCACCCTGGCCTGTTAAAGCAGCTGGTAATACACCCAAAAAACCCAATTAAAAAGGTAAAAGCTCACTTGGCTTTGCATGGCGGCGAGGTTGGCCCATCCCAAGTGCGGCAAAGAGCACAACATTCACTCGCTGTGGCTTTAGAAATCCATCAATTTAGCCTTGTATTTGCATTATAACCCAAAGCTATTTTAGTGCTGCTATCTCCTTCTCCTAGGTTCTTCCGATAACCCCGAAGTTATGTACATAAATAATTTTAAATGGCTGTAATCTCCCGTACTGCGCAGAGAGCCCGCGCTGGGAGAAAGCGGCCAGGACACAAAGGTTGCCGTAATCTTGAAATACCTGAAGAACAGGGCACGGGGAGGTGAATTTATTACCTGCTGTCTCGCTCTGCGCCGGCCGGGGCTGCCCAAGCCACAGAGTCACCAGGGAGAAATTCAAGTACTCCCACCTGTATAGTGCCACCGAGTAACCCGGCCCTGCTGCGGCTTTCCGGCTTTTGGGATTTTTTTTGGCGGTGCAGACGATGCCGCATTGCTGGGCTTGGGCTCAGGGGGACGGGAAGGGGATTTTCAGGGCTCATTCCGCCGTGCTGCGTGGGATGGACGCGGTGCTGGCAGCGGCGTCACCGGCACAGCAGCATCCGACCTCTCCAGTGTGCACAACCCAGCACGAGCCTTGCACGAGGCAGACCCAGCACCGGACCACGCCACGCTGATGTGCCATCCCACGAGGGACACGTGGGGAGAGGGGACGGTGGGGACCCACACCTCCTCCCCATCCCCTGCCCCATGTGCAGCCACTGGGCTTGCGTGGTCCCAGAGCAGGACGCAGCCCCACACGTATGTCCCAGCGCACACGTGTGCACCAGAGGGGGCTCGGTGAAGCTGGAAAACTCATCCCCTTTCCTGGGAGATGAAAGGCTGGATTAGATCCCCTCCAGCCCGGGGCTGAGGGAGCGGGCTGGAGCGCCGCACGGGGCGCAGGGACAGCTGGGTCCTTATTTTGGCTCTCCTTATCACGGCTGGGTACGCGTGCCGACCGCCACGTCGGGGACGGGCACACGCTGACCGCACGCAGCTCCGGCAGCTCCTGCCCCAGCAGTGGCGGCTGGAGGGGAGGAGTCGGGCAGATGGGTATCACAAAGCACCGAGCGCCTCCTCACCTCCTTTTTCCAGCCCGTGTCCCATGAAGGGACAATTAAAAGGTCTTCCCTGGGTGTGACACATGGCGTGGGGACTCCCAGAGCCGCCTCGTCCAGTTTGGGAGGGTGATGTTCCCCCGACACCTCCACACGCCACCGGCACCCTGCTCCAGGCTTAACGTCCTGCTCCCTGGTCCTGCCCCACCTGTGACAGCAGGCTGGTGGCAGCCATGTCCCCCAGTCCCTCCAGCCCTGCCAGTGTGGCTGAAAAGGCAATTCCCACCGCGACAATGCAAGCCTGGGGCAGGGGAGGATGATGTGCAGGTGGCATCTCTGTCCAGATGGAGCCAACGGGTGCTGGTGATGCGCAGGCCCAAGGGCGCACCAGGCTCAGCCAGGCTCCCTGCCCCTTCCCGATGCCCAATGCCTCGTGCTGGCACTTTGGCTTTGCCATACGGCACCTCCCGGCACCCCTTTACTCCAGGAAGCGCGGCCGGCTGAATGGACACCCCTAGAGCCACAGCTCAGGACAGTCCTGTGTGTTCCCACCTGCTGAATACCTTCTCCACCAGTATTTTGGCTCAAAATAATTATCTGGCGCTCACATGGCTGCTCCTGCCTAAACGGACCTCTTCATCCTTCCCAACGGATCTGCCCAGTGTGTTGACAGGCCTGTGCAGAATTCCCAGGAAAGCCTGGCCGAGGGCACGGCCACAGTGGGGGGAGACCCCGGTGAGCATCCTGTGGCGCCATAAGGCGGGCAGCAGGAGGCAGGAGGAGGGTCAGCATTCCGGGAGAGCCCGGCACGGTTTCCCTGGTAGGCAGATGTGCCACAGCTGGAACTCACTGGCGAAGCTGGGCTTGGATCCGAGTCCTGTTACAGGCGCGCTCAGACTCTGGGGCAGCGGATGCTGGAGCAGAGCCCGCGCTCTGCTCGCCGAGGGATGGCCCGGCACGGGGTGCAAAGGGACAGGCTCGGCAGCGACCACGCTCCTTTTGGGAGGCTGCGGGGAGGAGCAGGCTCCGGCTGACGGCTCCCCCAAGGAGAAAAACCTCGTGCAGATGATTAAGCTTTACCCCAAAGCAGCCCGGAGGCGAAGGCAGGCAGCTGCTGACCTGGAGTTAGAGCAGAGAGAAGAAAAAAACCCCAACATTTTTGATCCCACCACCCTCTGTGGCATGAGCTGGTGGCTGGGGGAAGCCCTGCAGCCACCTTGGCAGCTTGCCGGGCTCCCCAGCCCCACACGGGGCCGTTTTGGGGTTGTGGGCGTTCAGGGGACGGGGGAGTGGTGGGCACCCCCGCAAAGACAGGAGGAAAGGGAACGAGGTGGCAGCCACCGATGGGGCTAATGAGAGGGTGGATTTCCTCAATTATAGGATAACGCCGGTAATCCCGGCTTTCGAAGGTTTAGGCGAGTGACAACTGCTGCGGGATGAGCCTGCCTTCCTCCCACCCACGCGACGGCCGAGGAGCCCGGTGCCTTCGCTGCGCCACGAGCCGGGGAGCGCAGCGGCTCCCCACCTGCCCGCCAGCGCAAGCCCCGGCACCCAAACACCCTGCAGCACCCACGCCGGCTGAAGGGTCTCCCCTTGGCATCGGTTAAAACCCACCAACTGCCCCAGGGGAGATGGAAACCCCCCCCCAGCNAGCAGGAAGCCCTGGGAGCTGGGTGCATCCTGGTTTCTCCACGGATCGCTGCCCTGCAGGGGGAGGAATTTCCTTTACTCCGGCCAAAAAGACGCCATCTCGATCACTGGGGAAGCAGGACGGCAGCGCGAGGGGTGCTCATGGAGCCAGGCTGGACCCACTGCTCTGCTTTTCGGGTATCTGGTTTCTTCTGCACGGTGGGTTTCATGCAAGTGGGGACAAACCCTCTTTGAATCCCTTTTTTCCCCCACTGCCAACCCCCCTTGCCCCCCACAAAAGCCCTGAACATCTCTTTTATTGTCCCAATGCCAAGGAGCGAAGAAAGAGGTGCTTGCAGATAAGAAACCGGAGGGATAGCTGAGAGACGGGCACCGGAAAAACCACGTTCATCCAGCCGGGAGCTGGCTGGAAAACAGCTTGTCCCCGTGGTCTCTCCTGGCTCACCTGCGCAGCCTCGGGGCGGATGGGCTGAGGCTGGACATAAGGCAGCCTGCCTGGATAAAACAAATCATCAGCTAAATAACTACCGGGCAATTATTGCTATTAGCAATGCCGACCCGTCTCCAATTCCCTGGGCCTTAATGGGAGGTGGAGGGTACCCGGCCCCTCCCAGGGTTAGGTCACCCGTGACGTGGGATGGAGGTGAGGATGCGCTTACTCACCTCGCTCTGCGCCCTCCGTCACCGGCAGCACCCGCCGAGCACGAGCCGGAATAGCAGCATCCAGCCCCAAATGAGAAGGTTGGGTTCAAAGGGCGCCCGCTTTGGGAGGGCACGTTACAAAGACCCCCCTCCCTTGAGCTGCTTGTGGGTAGGAGCAACCCCCACGCTGCCGAGAAGGACAGGGGTGCTGTGAAGTCCCTCTCGGGTGGTTGTCACCATTGGGAATGGCTGCAGGGCTGCATCCCTCCTGCCTTCCCATCACCCACAATTAGGGGATCTGGGGTTTAGCCTTTCGGGGACGGCAGCGCTGCTCGTGACCTCGATAAAAAACCCCTGGGCAGATGATCATCCTTTCAGCGACCGATTCCCCTTGAGCCCCGTTGCGGCAGCGAGAAAACCCCTCTGCGAAGGGGGACGACCCCCCGGCTGCTCAGCCTTTGCCATCGGAGAATGCGGGGACCATCCAGGGGAGGAGCAGCAGGGGAAGAAACTGGCTAAACTCGTTACACTGGTGATATTTGAAAAGGGTGGTTAGTAAGTGGCACGTTAACATTATGTCCAGTCTTTAAGGAATGCATCCAGGATTCATTAGGGGAGCAGTAGTTAAGTGAGTCACGCTGCGGACATGCGGATTTAACCGGGATTTCAAGCCCAAGCGACCTGTAATTGCATATTAGTAGAAGGATGCTTGAAGTAATCAAGCTGTTCCAGCCATGCCGGGCTGGTGGCTACTGGGGGGGGGAAGGGAGGAGGGCTGGAGGGGTGTCGTGCATCCAACCCCTCCTTGGATTACAAGGTAAAAATATAGGCCATGCAAACAGCCCGGGGAATGCTCTGCTTGGTGGCTTTTCCTTTGAAGGCAGGGTGACACTGCTCCTGCTGAAACTTGGGTTTGATAGCGGCAAGATAAGCAGGGTAAATACGCCGTGGTGGCAGGAGAGGGCAACGATCAACCACCCCAGTGCCATCGGCTGAGCCCCAGACAGCTACCCCGAAGGGAGACGTCGCCATCCGTCACCTCAAAGAGAAACCTCCCGGCCAGGAAGGCGAGGTGGAAATGGCTACGACACTCTGGAAGAACGATGTTGAGCTCTTCGGAGTGAAAATGCATGTTCTCGCTTGTACGGGGAGAGAGATAACACATTACACATCGCCCTGCGCCTCCCCTGGCATCGCTCCAGCCTAATGCCTGTCTCCAAAACCGCGGTCCCACCTACAAGTCCTCCTCTCTCCTGGAAATGGCATTATTTCCCCTTGGCATGGGTGGAGGGACGTGCAAGCCATCGGGGTAGGGGGGCGCGAGGACATCCCACCCCTGGTCCATCTCACGGCTCAGTTGTGCAACAGCTGGAGGCTGCAGACCCACGCTTTTTTTCCTCCTTTTCCTAAGAAAAATGCGGGTTTGCGACGGCTGTCACTCATTCCCCTTAATTACTTGCGATGCCAGCAGATGATTTCAATCAAATTTGTCAGAGCCATCAAGTTTCCACAAGCTGAAACGAGTGGCCGGGCATGGGGATCCACCCAGATGAGGGAGCTGCGAACCGACCGCAGCATCCACCCGAGCAGCAGCCCGGCGCTCGGCACACGTGCGGCTCTCATCGGCTATGGCCGACGCCGCGGCTCGCTCCTCCAAAGCCAGATCTTCCAGAAGAGAAGGCGCAGGGAAGAGCAGGCACCTGGCGAGCTGGCGTTCACCATTCCAGAAGCCCGGGGTGGGGGTTTCGGGGGGAGCCGGACTGCGGTCCTAGGTGGAGCAAGCCAGAGGCTCTGCACCTCTTCTTGCGACGGCTCGGGAGGGAAGGGAACACCCGAGCTTCCGATTCGAGGCTGGATGCAAGAAGTCAGAGGTGGGGGAAGCTGGTTGACCAAGGGGGATTCCATGGGAGGTTGACCATGCGGAGCTTCCCGCTGTGCCTCCCTGCCGCTAGCCCAAAGGTCTGCAGCAAAGTGCATTTGGAGCCGAACGGGGCGAATGCCCCCATGCAGAGAACAAAAAAAAACCCCAAAAAAAGCATTTTAAACACTCCTCCGCCTCCACACCAGCTCTAACAGGAGTTGAAATCCTATTTGTAACACAAAAGCCTGAAGCACAGCCTCCAGCAGACAGGGCCGGGAGATAAGATAGGAGGGTTCAATGAGGGAGTACAAGTTGCACGGCGCACGTTCCGCGCTCTCAGCCCTCACCCCCTCTCGAGGCTCGGCTGCTCCGGAACGCAGCAAAGGGGACCGAGTTTGTGCCATCCTCCGGCAGCTCAGCTCTGTCCCAACCCCGCTGCCACGGCCCCACCGGGAGCGAACTGCCCTGCTGGTCTGTACAAATCAATGAAGCATTTGTCTCGTGCTTGGCACCAGGCGTCGGAGCACAAGGGTCCGTGTGCTGGATCGCCTAAACACAGCTATAAATGGAAAGAGGAGCCGCACAGACAGGCCGTTCTCTCATTCTGCGCCATCTCAAATAGCCGAGTTAACACCCGCGCTGCCCGAGCGGCTACCGAGGAGAAGGACGGCCGGGGAGAAACGCCAGCGTAACGTAAGGCTAATTAGAGAGATCGAGATACAATTTGAATGCCACGCTGGGTCCAGCTACCCGCCTGCATCGAGATGGTGCCACCCTGGGCCCGGAGCCAACAGCTTAAGGAGAGCCGACAGCAGCCCGGGTTGGAGCAAGATGCTTCTTGCATTCTGGAGATCCGAGGCAAATTCCTCCTCATTTCAGTGATTTTGGAGCTTGGCCAGGTGTCCCTCCAGGAGAAAAGCCGCTGTGGGCAGGTCTGCAGATGCAAACCCTGAGAAACGACTGAGCTGATCCAAGGCTGGGGAATTTTGGCGGCGTCTCGAGGGGCGGATCACCCACCGGCCCCTTCACGGAGGTGCTGCGGGGCACGCGCCGTACTGCCCCTGCTCACACGCAGGCTGCGGCGTGGGCTTCCCCGCTCCTGACTTCAGTTCTCCGAGCTGGGCACTGCCAACGTGACCCAGAGCTGTCTAAATATAGGGAATTGCTGGGGCAGAGCCACAGCCACCCCAACACACGTCCTTCCTCGGAGCAAAGCTCGAGAGCCAAGGCCAGGAGGAGCACTCAGGCACCCAGCGCACACCAGTGCACCCATCACCAGAGTCCAAATCTCACCCAGCTACTCGGGCGCATCCCAATTTGTCCATCATCCTCTGTTCAAAGAGAAAAATGATGACAGACTAGAGGCTGTGCGAAAAATATATGGTTTTCTATTTGTTTGTTTTTTTTTTTTATTTTATTTGACAATTAACAAAAGAGGGATCCAAATCTCGGTTGTAAACATTGATAGCTCCTTTCTGATCACAACTAGGACTTTCCACGAACATCCTTTTGTATAGTCTGATCCGCTCCAACAATGACAAGCCGACTCTGTCAGGGCTTTTGCTGCTCTGCTCAGGGTCACAAATCCAGAGGCAGCTTATTCACCAGAGCATCAACAGCCACCAGCAGGACCGAGCACTGGCACCCAGAAGACAGCTGACAAACCAAACAGATATTTCAGAGCCACTCCCACACGCGAGACGCTGGGGGAAGGCAGGAGCTTCGTGCCAGGGAGAGGCAAGCATCCCATCTCCCTGCCAACAGGTTCAGAGAGAAATCAGCTCTGGAAGAGCAGAGTCCTCCTCCAGCAGGCGAGAAGGACAGAGTCTTACGTGGTGCCAGCCCAGCAAGATCCCAGACCTGTCGCAGAGGGAAGCTTGGCCCCAGAGCGTAAAAAAAACCCATAAATTTGGAGATGCAGAGCCAGCAAGTTTGTCCCAAAGAGGGACTGGCACCTTGTCAGCTCGATTGCTGCAGTGGAACCAGAACTGCCTGTAGCTTGATGAAGGGAAGTGAAACTTCATCTTAGGCTGGAGGGCAGCCAGAGTTGGAGGAGCTCGCACCCAGCTCCAGGCAGCCAGCTTCCAGTCTTCCCCTAGGAATCTGGCCTCAACATCAGCACGTTCAAGCTTTTTTGGGAGACAAACCTTTCAGAGCCTCTCCCCCTCCCCTTTCCCAGAGGAACCACTTCACAGGTGGGTCAGCTACATGAAATAAGCCAGTCTTAATTACTTAAGCAACCTTTTGCTGCTCATACCCATCAGCAGACCAGAAGGAAGCCATGGAAAGCCAGCAGCAGCAGGCAAAATTCTCCCAGGACTGTCCCCAAGACAAGGGACCTCAGATCACCCCTGCCACGCTGGGGCCACCCTCCCCCCACCAGCAACTTGAGGAGCCACCAGGAAAAGGGAAGACGCACAACACTAAAGAACAGTGTTATAAATAGAAGCCTCCCTCGGCCGCCGGAGTGACCTGCCAACAGCTCCACACTTCCCAGGCTCCGTAGCCGCTCCAGTTGGAGGGACTGAGCCGCCCGACGTACGAGTAGCATTGGGACGAGTCCAGAGCCAGGATGCCAGCTTGCTCCTCTCCAGGCGACCAGTTGGTTGGGAGCCTGGTTCTTAGTGGGAGGAGGCTCAGCTGTCTCAACACCCCACTACCCGGGCAGACGAGGAAATAATAATAGGAAAAAGTCCAACAAATTTGAATACACTGTATTTATTTGTAACAGATTCTAAAGAATCTAGTGAGTCTATGTCAAGCCCATCGCATGACAAGTGATACAGGTGTAGGAAAAAAAACATTTAAAACAAAATCAAGTGCCATTCAAGCTACCAGAATCTTCCACTTGCCCCCTCACAGGAGGCAGCACAGTATCACTGCAAGGTCTAGAAAAAAAAACCAACAAACCTCAGATTCAACCCATTCACAAGAGTCCCACCACACACACGCCGGAAATTAAAAGTGCAATCTCAACGTTAAGTTGCCCTGTCGAGCTGTTGGCTGTAGGGAATCTTTTTTTTTTTTGACATCTTAAAATGGGAAGGAGGGAATCTCAGTTTAGTGCGTCTATGTGTCTGTGGGCAGAGGGTAAGCAGCTTGTAAAAAAAAAAAAGCATGCTACACGTTCATCTGAAGTTTAAAATACAAGGAAAAAAATAGGTCCTCCCTTGAAGCCATGAAGGTGGCACGCTCAGGATCTCAACAGCAGCCCTTACGCCAATTTTTACCTTCCACTGGAAAAACCTCAAGCTCCCACCACAGGGATTAAGCTCTGGGCACCAGGGAGTTACGGGGCTGCGGCAGAGTCTACACACCAGCCTTGCCCGTGAAGGCAAAGCTGTTCTACAGGCAGGCAGTCAAACCTGTAATGACTACATCGTTAGCGACACTTCTTCAGCTCTGACTGGGTAGGAAGCAAAGCTGGACCCATTTCAGACTGGTTAGTCCATGTTAAGTGCAAAAGCCCCCAAATCACTCCTTTCCCCCCCCAGCCCTTAGGCCCACTCCACATCGTCCCTACCCCAAAAAAGGTAGCAATCTGGCTATACACATTCCAAGGATCTAGTCTTTATTAAGAGCGTTCAGCCTGCCCAGCTATTACAGTTTTGTCACAAAAAACAAACAAAAAAAAGTTAAAGATACTCAAGTATGTCAGCCTCGGAGGAAGCACCATGAAGCCACAGTGTTCCCAGAGCAGCATCCCTAGGGAGCGCCTGCTCGCCCGCCCGCCTCTCCATCCGTGCATAGTTAAGTCTGAGATGATGTTTCCCCGAGAACGGGGCACGGCAACGCAGGCACCTCAGTGAAAGACTGTTTGTGCTCGAGACACCCAACAACTCCAAAGCCACATTTGACTACGAGAGCCAAACCCTCAAGACACAAGAGGGTTTGTTTAGAAGACATAACTCTT
>VZSF01010712.1:15206-59119 GCA_013398295.1 Chionis minor
TCAGACATCCCCACTCAAGCTCTTGGGATGTCAGCCCCCTGCAAAAAAAAAGTATATATATATAAGGTTTACAGTACAGTTGTGTTTATATTGTTACAGGCACTTAAACAGGATTCTTTGGTCCTTCAAAGGAATTAGCCACTCTGGCTTCTATCTTCAGAAACCACAAGTCTGCACACCCATAACACCTCCCGCACTAAAAAAAAAAAACCCAAAAAAAAAAGAAACACCCAACACAACAACCAACACACAACACCAATTCAGATCTGTTTCAGGGCAGTGCAGCTCTACCTTAGCGTAATTCTACAATCTCCCCTCGCACACCCCTGCCCCTCCCCCATGGCCTCCAGAATTCAATAAGCAATCGAGTCTTCCTGTAAACGTCCAAAGTCATCTAGTTTCCGTAACACTGCACTTCCCATCACAGTGTACAGCAGACAGGCCTCGTTCCAACAACCCTGGGAACAAGACAGTCAAGCAAAAAGTCCAGGAAGTTTCCTTTTGTTGCAGTTCTAAGAAGGTCAGTTGGTTTTTTTCCTTGTTTTTTTTTTTCTGCCCCCTTCCCCTCCCCACTCCCCAAGGCAAGGAAATACCTTGGAGGACAGACAGACCCTGAAGTTTGTCCTGGCTCAGTTACAGGGAAGCCACGTCGGGTAGGACTGATTGCAAGGCAGGAAGGGCTGCACGTGGGTGACGTAGTAGTTGAAGTTTATTTCGCTGACGTAGGGGGCTGGCTGGTAGTAGCAGGTCACGTTTGTGACTGTGGGGATGATGTTCTGCTCAGCCAGGACCCTCACAGCCAGCATGGCAATGAGGTTCAGGGTCTGCCTCCTTTCGTGTCCCATAAGGCAGACTGTGCTCTCATTGACCACCCTGTGGAGGGTCATCAAATAGTCATATCTTTTGCTCTCCATCCCCACAAAGTGGCTCTGGAGGTAGCACTCCAGCTTCCTCTGCTGCTCACCGATGTCAGAGAAGTCTATGAAAAACCTGGAGCACATGTATCTCTGTAGCGCCTTCATATCCACTTCTGATTTGGGCTTAAACCCCCTCACCAAGAGGTTGCAGTATTTGAGAAGCCCCCCACCTCTGATCTCCTCTGGGTTCCTCGTGGCGATGACCCTGTTCCGGAGATGGTCCATTGCCTCCTCAAAGTCCCCGTACATGCTTTCCCCGGTGACCGTGGGGTGGAAGTTCTCAGCCATGGGGTTCTCTGAACACTCCCCAAACAGCAGAAGCGAATCCAGGATGATCTGGAAGGAGTCCACACTGAACTCGAACTGCCGTCTGAGAGAGTCCACAAATTTGAGTTCCACGTTCTTCCCACTGTTGTTGGAGAGCGATATGAGGCTCCAGCGGTCGGTTTCGTTGCATACCTTCACAAGCTTCTGCACGTACGCCTCCTTCAGAGTCATGGGGGTGATCTTGTCTTTGTTGACACCTTCTGGGAGGAAGTCAAGAAGGCAGTCCATGACCACATCTTTAACGAGCTGGAAGACATCTTCGGTCTTCAGATCTACACCGAAGATGAGATCTAGGTCTTTGTAACCCAAACCACTGTCTTGGTGTAGAACATGACTGGCTGCTGAGCCATTCAACCTTACATTATGGACCGCGATTCCTTTCTTCTCCAGGCGACTACGGACAACCTGAGACAGAAAGGGAGAGAGTGAGAAGCAAGAAAGCGTTCTTGGAGCAGCCTGGCTACAGTGGCGGGATTCGGTCCCTGCGCTTATATGGGTCACTCCAGTGCAAGACCGTGAAATAAAAAGCTAATCCATTAGAAAGAGGTCACTTTGGAAAGCATCCAGAGTCAGCAGCCGGGGGTGGCTCTCCTTTCCTTATTCCCTCGCATTAGAGGGCTCTTACTGCACACACAGCTGTTTCTGCTGCTGGTACAACTGTCTGTCCTTCCCTTCTATCCCCCCAGCAAAGCTGGGAAGTTATCCCAACCCATTCTTTGGGGCAGCCTCCGTCCCGTTCTCCCCTCCAAGGCTGAGCCAGCCTTCCCAGCCATCAAGCCAAGACCAACCGATCCAAAAAGGCCTCCAAATGCAAGGCGGCAGCACAGTCTGCAGCAGTCCTGCTGATTTAATCTGGGTGGCTCGCTCCTTTCAGCCATCCCCTTTGCCTGTCAAGACTCATTAAAGGCAAATCAAGATGCTAGGACTTCTCAAAAGCCCCAGCCAGGCGTATGCAAGTTCATGTCCTAACTAGTAAGTGTATCCTAACAATTTCCAGTGTGTCAGAGCTTTGTGCTGAACTTGGCACGCTATCAAGCACAAGAGGCAGCTTTCATCTTACGGGTGTTACTCCAGTGATTTTAATGCTGCCTGTTCAGTCCTGGCACACCCACCGGTACCTCCAAAGCTTTGTTCATTTGGAGTGAAGCTGAATCACTTGCTCGATTACTTAACAGGCAGGAGGCTGAAATAACCCCAAGACCATAAAATAAACTATCTGGACACCAGCTTATAATTTGAGTTTAACTGAGCTCAAAGATCCCAGGAAGATTAAGTTCACATCTTCCCCCAGAAGCTCTTCCCATCCCTCATCCTGCTTTCATGTTTCTCTCCAGCAATTGTCCTGCAAGTCCCACCTAGCCAGCCTGCTCATCCGGTGCTTGAAGCAAGGCTAGAGCTTGAAAGAGCCAACGCTCGGGATACAAGTAGACAAGTTCTATCACTAGAAGCCAGTCTGACTGGGCTACTCAGCCCTGCAAGGTTGTCCTAATTTGAGAGGCCGCAGGAAAATGCGAAACCTTATCAGAGGGGCCGAAACCCCTGCTTGGTTGACACCACCTTGAGCAGGCACCTCTGGGGACACCAGAGCATTGTAGCTCCGGCGAGTCTCAGCAGCTGTAAAACTGCCCCAGCAGTTTTGTTTAGAAGAAACAATACCTAAAGGTGAAGGACTGCAGTGTGCAGTCCATGGCACGTCACAGCCCACTTGGGGACCACGCTGACACCAGGCCGGGGAGCTTCTGCCGCCCCGAGGTGCCCTCGCAAAGAGACAGTACAAGCTGATGGCTGTTTTTAAACTTCTTAAATCAAACGTTCAGGAGGCCATTAAAGCTCACAGTGCAGCTTCTCCACCGGCGTTTCCCCTCTTCCTCCCTGACATGAGGTGCTCAGGCTAGAAGTGTGCCTGGGCTCCTCGCCAGCCAAATGGTGACAGTCACATGTCAGGCAACAGTTAACCAGTGAGCTATTCACCACCTGAAGTCCCAAGTCCCCACCAGAACATCCAACCCAACCATGAAAGCAGCTGTTTTCAAAGGCAGAGAGCCTGAAAACTGAATTTAATCCTAAGAGAGACTCGGGGTTATTCCCCCCGTACAGAATAAATATCAGGCAGCCCATCCAAGGGAGTTCCTGACATGCAGTTGTTGCCAACTGCCACTGGAGTCACTCACCCAAGGCATGGCTCCAGCACTACTTGTGGAGTTAAGTTTTGGGCTATTAGGGTTAGAGAGAGACAAGATATAGGTCACAAAAGCGTTAAGACACAGAGCTAGGACCAGTGCTTGGAGAAGATCTCATTCCAGATTAATTTCCTAGCCCCAAAGAACATCTGCTTAACCCCTTTCTGGGCACTGCTCAGGATCTGCAGCATTTCAGACCTATAAGCTTCAGGCTTACTGGAGCTTCCCAGGTTTAGAGATCTGCCCATGCGAGATGTAGTCACAAAAGGGGAAAAAAAAATAATTCCAACCGCTCAAGTCAGCCTTGCCCCAAATCACCCAAAAAAGCCGCAGTCTGCAGAGAGCCCTGCCGTTTCCTCGAGGACAGGAGGCTTCAGCCTACTGGTCTCAACCTGAAGCACATCTCCCCGGCTGCAGCCAGTGGGTTCAGGTATGCATTTTTCCCCAGAGGCTTGGATATTTAAAGGGTTAGGCAGCTGCTGACCTGCTTCCCAAAACAGCACCTCACGTTACGTGTGGTTCGGATAATTGACTCTGACAGCCAGGCGCGAGCAAACCCTGCCTGCGTCCTGACCTGCCACTTCCCACCTCCCACAACAACAAGAGCATGCAATAAATAACTGCCTTTTAGGTTACTTGTTTCACATTAGTCAGCCCTAAATACAGGGTCGGCCAGCGCGGTTGGTCAGAATTACAGCCCTCAGTTATGCAGTGTTTGAAGCTGCTAGTGGCAACATCCTTTTCAGCAGCTCTGACACCAAGTCACTTGGTGTTTTGTGGAACTAAACAGTAATAACCGGTGGAACATTTGATGCGGCGGCACAGCCGGCTTTTAACAGCACCGAGCTTTGCCGGCCTTGCACAACCCAAAGGCAGTGCCCTGACAGTAGCTCTCGGCTGTCATCTGGCTCGGAGCTCCAGCAGCCAAGATTTAGCACTTCTGCCCCCAACAGATGCAGCAGGAACTTGAGGAATTTGCAATCAGCTGAGGCTTTCCTACAGCAGAGTGCCTTTCAAATGTCACCTTTCCTTTTTCCAGGCTGAAGCAGAAATGCTTCCCCAGCAGCCGAGGCTTCAAAAATCCTAGCGATTGGTTTATTGTGAAAGCCAGTTTGGTTTTAGGCTCATGAATAGCCTTTTTAATTAGAAGCTAACATGCCTGATTTTTTTTTTTACATTTGATGAGTCATTACCCAGGAATGAAGTTGCCTCCCAAACATGAATATGCATCAGCTTATTTGAACTACATTGTTAGTTTAACATTAAACATAGTTATTACTTTATGGTTAAACTAACAGAAACACTTAAACAAGACTAAGTCTTGGGCAGACTCCGGAGGACAGTCAGCGTGATGAGACCCAAAGGACACTGACATTCGACCCAGCATTTAAATTAATAACTGCCTCTTACAAATCTCCATCAGCACGAAGCCATGTCACAGCAGCAGCTCCAAAAAGCCGCTCTCCCACATTTCAGAGGGCACCAAACCCACTCAGGAGGAAGAGGAGGAACACAGGAGGGGACGAAGCAAAGCAGGATCCACGGGATGAGGCATGAATTCTCATCCCATGTCATTTTTGTCTCTCCCCCCCGAGAAAGCTCTTTCCAGCAGGGTTTTTCCAGCTTTATAAATCCCTACATCCCTGCCAGCTTTTAAACCCACCCCCGGGAGCATCCCTGACCCCCTCCCTCCCCTGGGGAGACCCGGGCCGGGCGCTGTGCCCTCAGCCCGGCCGGGGGGAGGCGGAGGATGCGTGGAGGGGCTGGCTCGGGGGCCGGCNCCCCACTCCCTGAGAGCCGTCTCGCCTGAGCAGGACCCACCCGCCCCCCTCGCCCCGCGGAGCCCGGACGGGGCGGGGGGGGGCGCTGCCCCCCCCCCCGGCCCGGGGGGAGGCGGAGGATGCCTGGAGGGGCTGGCTCGGGGCCCGGCGGGCCGGTTACCGCCACCTCAGCACTTTTTTCCTCCCTGACCGCCCCCCCCACCTCCATCCATCCACGGGAACGGGGCAGAGTCCAACGGGGCAGCGGAGCCGGGCCTGGACCTCCGTGTCCCCCCCTCCCCGCCCCCTCAGCCATCCCCAGGCCTCCCCGCGGCCTGCGCGCCCCCGGCCTCACCTGGACGATGGTGCGGGGCCGCACCGAGAGCGTGGGGAAGTTGCCTCGGCCGTGGATGGGCACGGCCTCCCCCAGGATCTGGTCCAGCCGCTGGAGCTGCTCCCACGACAGGACGCTGAAGCGGCCGCCGCCTTGCTCCGAGGAGCCCGGAGCGGGACCTCCGCCGCCCCCCGCCGCCGCCATCGCCGAAACGCCACCGGAAGAGGAGCCCGAGTCACCCGGAAACGGCCCGGAAACCAGCCGGAAGCGCCGGGTTGGGAGGAAAAATTAAAAAAAAAAAAAATTAAAGACGGGGGAAAAATGGGAAAAAAAAAAAAACCGGTTTCTGAGAGGAGGGTTCCGGCGGGGCGGAGGCGGGGAGGCGCGGTCGGGGCCCGCAGGGACTCTGCGATTCGCTGGGCCGGGCCGCGCTGCTCCCCGCCCGCCACCGGCTCCGCTGAGCGCTGCGCTGCCGCGCGCCCGGCGCCGCCTTATATAGCCCCGCCCGGCCGCGCCCCCATTGGCCCAGCCCCGCCGCCAATCCCGGCCCAGCACCGCCGCCCCTCCCGCGCTTTCATAGGCTCAGCTTGAAGGTTGGGACGGAGCTGTCGGCCAATCGGAGTGAGCGGGTAGGGAAAAGAGGAGGGGTGAAGGGCGGAGGGGGCGGGGCTCCACCATCCCGCCCCGCCCCTCCGGCGCGGCCCGCTGCGTGCGGGAATCCCGGCGGTGATTGGTCGGGACGGAGCGCGGGTTAAAGCCACACCCCATTTATGACCTATTGAAGTCCCATTGATGCTCCATTGATGCCCCATTGATGTCCCATTGATGCCCCGTTAATGCACTATTGATGCCCCATTGAGGTCCTATTAATGCTCCATGGATGCCCTATTGATGCCCTATTGACGCCCCACTGATGTCCTATTAATGCTCCCTTGATGTCCCATTGATGCCGCATTGATTCCCCGTTGATGTTCCATTGATGCTCCATTGATGCCCTATTGATGCCCCATTGATGTCCTATTAATGCTCCATTGATGCTCCATGGATGCCCTATTGATGCTGCATTGATGCTGCATTGATGCCCTATTGATGCCCCATTGATGCTCCATGGATGCCCTATTGATGCCCCATTGATGCCACATTGATGCCCCATTGATGTTCCATTGATACTCTATTGATGCCCTACTGATGCCCCATTGATGCTCCATTGACATCCCATTGATGCCGCATTGATGCCCCATTGATGCCCTATTGATGCTTCACTGATGCTCCATTGATGCTCCATTGATGTCCCATGTCCTGGTACCCCATCAGTGTCCCATGTCCTGATGCCGCATTGATACCCCATGGCCTGGTACCCCATTGATATCCCATAGCCTGGTACCTCACTGCTGCCCCATGGCCTGATGCTCATTGATGCCCCATGGCCTGATGCCCCACTGATGCCCAATGGTCTTGCACCCCACAGTCCAACGCCCTCTTCCCCAAAACCCCCCATGCTGGGGCGCTTTCTCCCAGGCCAGCAGTGTCCCCAGGGACCCCCCACACCCGCTGGCTGCAGGGAGCTCTGGCACCCAGGAGACAGGGGTGACACCCTGGGGTGCTGGAGCCCACCAGCTCAGGTGGCTGTTGCCGGGCGCTCCCAGCTCTGGGTTTTCAACTCCAACCCCTAAAGCCACTGCGTGTCCCTGCTGCCAGCTGAGCCACCGCCTTCTCCCCAGGCCAGACGTGTCCCCAGCCGCTGGCTGCCCATTTCCTTTCATCCCAACAATTCCCATCGCTTTAAAGAGCTCATTTCTCCACGGCATTTAACCCTGCAGACATTTCCAGGAGGCACCTCCCTGCCGAGCCGGTGCCTGATGCTCCACAGTCCTGCAAATGGACAGGCACGATTCCAGGCTCTGTGTCTGCAGCTGCCACTTCCATTTCCCTTCTTTCCTACTTGGAGCTGGGATCCATCCTCAAAAACCCTGAGCCCTGTTGGGGGACAAGCCAGCGCTGCTTTATTTTCATACCCTCGCAGGGGTTTATTGCAAAAACAGGCCTGAAAAATCCCAAACCCCCAACCAGGGGCTTTTCACCTTGGGGAGCTGTTGTGGAGCTCTTCCAAGCTGCAAAGCCCATCTCCGAAGCCGAGGTTCGATGGCACAGGTTGTCCTCTCCCATATCCCGGGGCTCTGCTGCTGGAAGCTGGAGCCGGCTGCGGAAAGAGTAACATAGTGAGGGGAGCGGAGGCAAGGGGCTCCCTCTGAAATCCTCCCCTCCCTGTGATGGGAGCCCGACGGGTCCCCAAGGGGAGCTGGAGTCCCCTCCACTGGGGTCCCCGCATGGGAATCCACCTCGCGTCATAGGGTTTTGCTCTCCAGTGTAATCGCGTGGCTCCATCAGGCATCTCCGTTGGGATTAAACGCGGCTCCTGGTTACGTCCTACAAGGCTCTGAATGGGGGCACGGGAGGAGGGGAGACCTGCCAGAAAGGGATTTTCCAAGGAACTTGATAAAAAATCAGGCAGCCGCCTCCCATTGCAAAACCCCTTTGATCCTGTTGGCCAAAGAACTGGAGCAGGAAGAGTTTCCCAAGGAGCCGAGAGGGGCCAAATGGCTTTGGGGGTGAGGACCCGCCCCGCTCACCCATCCTGGAAGTCCGGCTGGGGGAAATCAGGCATGGGAGGAAGGGCTGGCTGGGTGCTGAGCACCCCACGGGCAGGATGGTTTGGGGGGGATCCCACCGGCTGCGACACCCCTGGGCGGTGGGACAGGATGTGGCTGTGGAGCTGGTGGGCTGAACGAGGTGCTGCAGATCCGTGGGGGACGAGCCGGTGGCCCGGTGATGAGCCGGGAGCTACACCCTGGTGCTGCCCAGGGCTGAGAGGGACAGGCCTGCTGACGGCTCCGGAGAAAACAGCAGCTCATTAAAAAGAGCTGACGCGCTCCGGCTGGACTGGCTGAGCCGCTCGTTAACATCCATCACCAAATGAGCCGCCGGCAGCAAACCTGGGGCCAGGAATGGCACTGAGGCCGTTTCCTTCCAGCTCAGCAAGGGCCAGCCCGGGCTTTATTCGTTTGTTTTGTTGGCAATTAAGGAATAATCACCATCTCTGGGTGAAACGCAGGCGGATCCTGCCTCCCCGGTGATGGCACGAGGGTTGCAAAGCCCCTTTGGGGGTGTGAGGGTGGGCTTGGAGCCAGGCAGGGGGGCTTGGGGATCCCATGGCCCCTCTCACTCCATGGATCTGGGGTTGGCAGCATCCCAGTTCTGCTCGGGGACACCGGCTTCGCCCTGCCGGGAAATCACTCAGGGAGGAGCCAGGACGTGTCCCAGCACGTGCATGGGAAGGAATTGGGCACCCCGCTGCCAGGGGGGGACTGAGAGGGGCAGGGGCTGCCAGGAGGGCGGTGGAGGGGGTGAGGGAAAGACCTCCCATCTGAGCGGTGCCCCCCAGGGTGTTGGGGACCTCGCCCAGCCTTGAGCACTGGTCGTGGGATGCTCCATGGGGGATTTGGGGGGAAAAAGGCTGGGGGAACTGGGATGTGGGGCTGGGGCAGGCTGGGGGAGCGGGGCAGGGGGTGAAAGCCCAACTTAGAGGTGAAGACAGACCTCAGGGACTCCCTGACCCACGTGGGACCGGCTCCGTCCCACCTGACATTAAGCAGGGTGTGTGCCAACTCCCTGAGCAAGCAGGAGGGACCAAGCCCTTCTCCCGGAGCCACCAACGTCACTCAGCGTCGCCCCGGGCGAGCAGCAACGCTCCCTGTCAGGGTGGGGGCATTCCTCCTGCCCCGCTCCCACGGCAGCCGCCCCCGGCGTCGCCACAGTGCACACACCAGCCGAGTCCCAAGCTGTCCCTAGGCACATACTGGCTGTCCCCATGCCCGTGGCAGCTGTCCCCATGCACACACCCACTGTCCCATGCGTGCACCAGCTGTCCCCATGCAGATGCAAGCTGTCCCCGTGCAGATGCCAGCCGTTCCTCTGCGTTTCCCTGCCATCCCCATGCTCAGATGCCACCACCTCCCTGCAAATGCCCACTGTCCCACGCACATGTGCTGCTGTCCCCACACAGATGCCACCGTCCCCACGCACATGCTGCCTCCCCATGCCGGCCATGGGTTTAGGAGGTGGAGACCTTCTCATTGGCCATGTCCGAAGTCTTCCTCGGAAAATACCACTCCCGGACACCTCCCCATCACTCACATCCATGTCCAGCCCCATTTGCTCCTCCACAGCCCATCCCAGAGGTGCCACCACTGCTCGCTGCCTCCAGACCCTCGCTGCTGGGACACCCATGTCCCCAGGGCTGTGGCACTGGCTGCCTCTGTGGCCCTGAGTGGCCACTACAAGGCCAAATTTGGCTCCGCAGGCAGTGCAGCTCTCTGTTGAGCACCCATATTCCCTGCCTGGCATGAGGGGTGTCACGGTTCTGCTCTCAACCTGGGGTCCCCTTGTCATCCGATGGGACCCCCAGACCCTGCCACATCCCCAGCTGTCTCCTGGAATTAACAATAAGTGATGATGCCAGGACGCCCTCAACCCGGAGAGGCCACCTTGAAGGCCTTGAGATGAAAGGGAGCACAGGGTGCTATTATAGCAGGTGACACAGGGTTGGGGAATGGCACCCGTCACCTCCCCTGGCTGCTGCAAAATGCTGTCTGGGAGGCGCGGGGGGACACAGCATCGCCAGGGTATGGGGAGGGCGATGTGGCACTGACTTGCCCCCAGAGAGGGGCAGGGACTGAGCTGCCCCCTCGAAGCTGTGTCACCAGCTGTCACCGTTCTGGGTTCCCCCATGGTATGAGCAGCAACCTGTATGTCCCGGCCTCGGTGGCTTCCCAGTGACACCACGTGCTGTTTTCCTTGGCGTGACTTGTGCTTTTAAAGCCACGGCAAGGGATGACCCGGCTTAATGCCACTAATTTGAGCCCAGTAGAGAATGCAGCTGGTCCCTTCGCTTTGGGATTTTGGGCCCCGGGTGATGCCCAGGCACGGCTGCGGGTGGTGGCAGCTCCAGGCAACACAGAGGGAAACTGAGGCACGGGGGAGCCCAGCCATCCCGGCTGGGGCAGATTCCTGCAGCTGCAGAGGCAGCAGCTCTTTAATCCCATGGATGAAGGTTATGGAAAGTGCCATAAACACCTCGGCACACGCGTGTGCAGGGACAAATTCATCCCACTCATGGTCCCTCCATTCTCCCTGGCCCTTGGCACCGCTGCCACGGCCCCGACAGGCTTTGGGAGGGAGCAGGTGGAGCTGGGGGACGGGAAGCGGGGTGCAGGGCATGGGGGAGTGTCCACACATGGGGAAAAGGTGTCACCGCCAGGACCACAGGGCTGGGGACACGCACCGGGACCTGTCCGCCCCCCGGCCTCGATGCTGGGTGTGCTTTGGTGGTTGCTCAGCGGTGACAGCCCATCCCTGGGGGCATCATTAGTCCTCCCTCATTAAAAAAAGTTACTCACCCTTTAAGACAGAAACAAGAATATCCTGGAAATGCCTTGGTTTGGTGAGTTCTCCCATTAAAGGTATGACTGAAATCAAGAAGGCGGCCGCACGTGACGCTCTCTGGCACGTGGGGCAGGTGAGATGTTTGGACAGCCCGGGGCTGCCGCGCGCTCCTGCTTTCCCGTTCTGTGCCCGGGATGGGTGACCATCATCTTGGCTTCTGGGCTGCAGCCAGCACCTCTCCGTGCTCCCACCCTTTAGGACAGGATGGGATGGCAAAACTGCTGCTCTCCTCCAGCGAAGATGGAGCCGAGGCCCGGCTTTGCCCGTTCCTGCTAAACCCTCCTGCTTCGGAATCCCCCCATCGGCTCTGCTTCCCTGGGGATGGGATACCCCGAACCCAGCAGGGAGCAAGGATGGTGCCCACCACACCAGCACTGCCACGGACCCCATGGCATCGCCTGCCCCACGTCCCCAGCTGCCTTGTCCTGCCCAGGGACGCCTCGGGAATGGGGGAACCTCAGGGATGCAGCACCCCGAATCCAGCGCAGGGTGCGAGGATGGCAATCACCAAACCAGCACTGCCATGGACCCCTCGGCATCGCCTGCCCCACGTCCCCAGCTGCCTTGTCCTGCCAAGGAACCCCTTGGGAAGGGGGGATCCCGGGGAGGGGGCGGTAGCCGGGCCAAATCCCAGCCCAGGGCCACGGGGGATCCTGAGCTTTCAGGTATTTTAAGCACATGAGCAACGCCAGCAATTATGCGCCTGCTGGATGGTGACGGGGTGAGTCACGGCCTCGTTGAATCAGAGCTTTAATTTTCAGCGATGAAACACGTTCCCATTGCTATTGCCCAAAAGCGAGAAGCTCCGGCCACCCCGGGGCACACGTGGCCCTGGGGGGTTCCTGGCAGGGGCGGAGGTGGGGGGGTGCGGAAGGCACAAGCAGTGCTGGAGCTGGGAAGGTCTTTCCTGGGGGAATTTCAGGCTGGGATGCAGCCCCTCACCCCGGCACAGCCTTGAGCCTCTTCCCTCTCGCCGGTCGTGGGATGCCGGTGGGAACCAGCTCCTCTCTGAGCTCAGCTTCAACGCTGGCTCCTGGGGAAAGCCAGGAGAAAAGTCCCAGGGTTCAAACGTCCCCAAGCCCCTTCCCATTACCCCCATTACCCCCCCCGCCCCACAAAAAAACCCCCGCTGCAGTGGAGGCAGGGACCTGGGACAGGCAGGTGATGCCAGCAGCGGGACAGTGGCCCCTTCCTCCCTGGGGACACCACACCGGGCTCGGGGTGGGCGATGCCTGACCAGCACCTCAGGGCTGTGACAGGGCGAGCCACGTCCCTGCAGGAGGACCTGCCTTTTGCCTTTTTCCCCTCCTGCAAAGTGCAAAAAACAGCCCTTCCCCTCCCAAAACACCCTCACGTCGGCGCGGCCCTGGGGAGGGCTGCGGGAGCCCAGCGGACGAGGTCTCAAAGCCACCTCCTTCATCTGGGACGGCTGGGACCCTATAGCAGGGGGTAGGAACCTGAACAGCTGGAAAAACCCCACTAAAAATTAACATTAATTTATTATTCATGATAAAAACCAAGATTCTCTTTACATGTGTTTGTTGTTTTTTTTTATACAAGAGAATTTTCATTGCTTTTTTCCTCCTGGAGACAGAGCAGGGCAGGCAGGCAGGCGCAGGCAGCGACGTGACGAAGCCGCACGGCCGCCAGTCCCCCAGGGTCCCGGTGGGGACGTGGAGCGGGTGGGCGTGCGGGATGGGTGCCCGCCAAGGCAGCGGGGCAGAGACGACGCGTGGCAAGGCACGGCGTGGGGAGGGGGAAGCAGCCCGGGCTCCCCCGGGGAGAGGGGGGAGGCAACGAGCACCCCGTGGCATGGCAGAGGCAGCACCCATGGCGAAGGGGGTGGCACGTGGCGGGAGCCGGGTGGCACACGAGGGACAAAGTGACACGCTGGAGCACGATGCGGGACACCCTGAGCCGGAGGAGGGCTGCAAGTCACCTCAACACCCAGCGCTTCCTCCCAGCCAAGCCTTGGGGAAAAGACAGGTCCTTCCAAGCTCTGGACCCCCAACACACCCAGTTGTCCCCCTTTGGGGGAGGGGGGGAGGGAGATTGTCCCCCTCCTGACAACCTCCTGGCCCCAATGTGTCCCCACAGTGGGTGAGCCGGTCCCCAGCTCCTCTTGATTGCAGGGAGAGAAAAATAACACCCTCCACGTAGCAAATGCACCCCCCTGCATGCCCCGTCCCCGTGCCGGGGAGCCCGGATGCCGTCTTTGGTTAAGGAGCAGCCGGTGCCACTGTCACGCTGCCGGGCAGGCATGGGGCGAGGGGCCGAGGCTGGCAGAGGGTCCCCGTGGGGACGGGTGACAGGTAGCGGATTCCAGGAGGGACAGAGAGGCCCAGGCTTGCGGGGCTGCTCGAAGTGAGGAGGGACCCGGCTCCCCCCTTGCATGGCTATAGGATATTTATTGAACAAGACCTGGCGTGAAATGCAGGGCCGGAGAAGAGATTCCTGGGCGGCAGCCGGCCCCACACGGGAAGCGGCCAAGGCAGGGAGCAGCAGCGCGAGCCCGAGGTCCCTGGGTGGGTGCTGGGGGAGGCGGTGGGTGCACCAGCCCCAGCGCAGAGCCTGGCTCCCATCTTCCCGTCCCTCAGCTGCGGAGCAAGGCGAGGGGGCAGGTAAAACACAAGCCGGGGAGAGGAGAAGCTGTGCCATGGGGCGACCTCCGCGGACACCCCCAGCTCCATGGCCAGAGCCCACCCTGTGCCGGCCGCAGCCGTCCCGAGGAGCCGCTCGCAGGTCCTGAGTGGGTGGGTGGCCTCCGGGATAGCCCTGCTGGGGCTGCGAGGCACCTGCAAATCCCAGTCCCGGGCGGTAAATTGTCTGTCAACCCCAGGCCAAGGCCACCGAGGAGCCCGGTGCATCCCAGGGGCTCCTTCCCCGCTCCTCGGGACCAGCCCAGGGCTTGCTGGGCAGAGCTGTCCTGGCAATCCCAGTCCATCCAGGACATTCTCCCCTTCCTGAACCCAGTGTGTAGTGACAGAAGAAACCAAAAAGGAGAGCAAAGAAAGAACAAATGAAGAGAGAGAAACCGTACGAAGCATCATGGGAGACTTCGCACGTCGGCTGCTACTGCCCCTTGGGGATGAAGGGTTCTCCCTCCTCCGGCTCCGGCCGGGGGCCCGGGTCACTCAGGCATCGCAGCATCCGCTGGTTGCTGGGGCTGTCGCCGGTCCCCGGGGTGAAGACGTCGTCGGTCCCCGGGGAGGAAGGCTCCTTCACCCGCATCACCAGCCCTTCCTCGTCCTCCTCGGGCGAGGGCGGGAGGCCGCTGCAGCCCTTGGGCTCCTCGTTCATCAGGTCCACGGACTCTGGGGACTGCGGGGAGGCTGGGTCGATGGTGATGATGGGCAGGTTCTCCGAGTCCGCCTTGGGTTCATAGGCCAGCGGGTCTGGGGAGGCAGAGAGGGGTCAGCCAGGGCCTCTCTCATGGCATCGTGGACAAACCGGGGCAGGGTAACCCAGGGAAGGGAAGCGGGGGTCTCGGGGACCCCCAGCTAACGCACCCCAGGTGTTTGGAGCTGGAGTGCCTGGGCTGTCTGACTGATTCCCAAGCCTGCTGTTTAATTCCTTTGCCTGATTTCCACATCCCATCTGGAGCCGCTCCAGACAGCCCAGCCCAACCCTGAGCCCTTTGCAAGGGCCGCAGCTGCCCTCTGCTGATTAACCGCCGGCTCCGCAAGCGCCAGCGGCAGCATCACACCCCGTCACACCCTGCCACACTGTCCCCAAAGCAGGAGAGGACACGTAGGGCGGGAGAGACCAAAGCTGGCGAAGCAAATGGGTGATGGAGAGGACAGGAGCGCAGGGACAGGTCCTGGGGCCGAGCACTCCCGGTCCCCTCCCCTGCACAGGGCAGGGAGAGGCACAGCCAGAAACGTGGCGGTGCGGATGGAGTGAGCTGAGCTCTGGACACATCTTCCAACTGGACAAGCTGACTTCCCGGTGGGAACTACGCTGGGAAGTGAGCAGGCTTGAGAACAGCAAATCCCCCAGGGCTTGGCTGCATCGCACACGGGAGAGCGGGATGGGGACGATCAGGGCTGGAGAGCCGCGGAGGAGCGGGATAACACAACCTCCAGTGTTTCGGCACCAAAGTGCCGGCGCTGCCCAGCGAGGTGCCAGCCGCGGCGCTGCCCCAGCAGCTCGGTCCCACCTACCTGAGCCTATGCGAGCCCGGGACATGGTGGGCGAATCGAGCTTGTGAGCTGGCACCGTCAAGTAGTTGTTCATCTGGAATGGGAGCAGAGGGACCGTCTCCATGGGAGTGGCCAGGATAAATGGGGAAAGAGAGGCAGGGGATTGACCCCGGGCCACGGGGATGAGTGGGAAGCAGCAGCAGGATGCAGAGGACGTGTGCCTGCATCCTCCCAGCCGTGCTGCACAGACTTGGTCGGAGCCTGGAGCGATCAGAAGACCCCCCCAAAGGCTTGGGGTCCCCCACTGTCATCTGAACCTCAGTCCCCTCCCCATGCAGGACAGCGATGTCCCTCCCAGGCTGGGAAACCCCCCGCTGCCCCCTGTCCTCCCCATCATCTCGGCTCCACCATCCCCTTGACACCTTCTGTTCCAGCTGCCGGGCCTTCTGCCTCCGCAGGAGCATCTGGTTCCAGGCTTCCTCGTAGGGGTCGGCCACAAGCGTGTGCCGGTTGTAGGATCGCAACTGGGAAAAGGCCCCAAGAAAAGAAGATGGGTTAAAAAAAAAATAAAATAAAAAAAAACCCACACAGAGAGGCAAAGGAAGGTCACAGCACCGTTTCCCTTGGAGATGGACGGATGAAACAGCCACCAGTGGGCAGAGCATGTCCAGGCAAGCTGGTGGCTCATCCCTTGTGTGCTACCATGGGATGCCTGATCTGGACCCACCGTAGCCCAGTGAGGGTTTAAACACTGGGCTCAGCCACCCACCGAGCCAGCCTCCCCCTCAGTACTATCCCAGCAGCATCCCAGGAGGAAAAGCCTCCTGGGGAGCAATAGCCAGACCAGGAATGTGAGGGGAAAGAGGACAGGGACGCTGGGGGTGAAGTGCACAGCTGGCCCCAAGGGCTCCTGGTGGGCAGTGGTCCTGGCCACCCCCGGGGAAGCAAAGGGGACACACACACACACACACGCTGCCAGGGGACACCTCACCCTCTGCCTGGTTTTCTGCAGGTTGTTGCGAAGGATTTTCCGGATCTCCTCCTCCTTGTCCTTGGACAGGGCCGGAAGGATGCGTGCCACAGGAAGGGTCTTGGGGTTGATGTTCCTGTGTGGACAGACAGGATTCAGAGTGACACTGCAATGGCCACGGCAGGGCCAAACAGCTGCTTGCCCTGTGGCCACTAACACGGAACGCTCAGCCTGCGCCAGGGGCCCATGGGAGGCACAGGGAACTCACTGGATGGAGACGGTGGAGACGGCGGAGGGGATCTTGCCTATGCCCCCACTCTCCACCAGCTCGATGGCCTGCTTCATCTCCATCTTGTGATAGAAAGCGATGAGCTGGGGCTCCTTGGACCGCTCCCCCGCAATCAGGCACTTCTTCACGTACTTCTTGTTGAAGCGATTCAGCCTTCCCGAGGATGGGGAAAAGGAAGAACAGCGATATATCACACCTGCCCCTGCCCCAAACCCTCTCCCCACTCCCCACCCCTGGCCCAGGCCAGCAGAAGATGGTCCAGTTCCCACCAGCACAGGTCAGGCCAAGCTTCCGTGGCTCCCTCCCAAGCCAAGCAGCCTCCGAAACCCCCAGCAGCTGGTGGACCACAACGGATGGTCCCGAGCTCCTGCAGGGACTGGGCACCGGCAGCTCCCATGCTGCTGTGGGTGGCGTGGCCAAGGGGGGGCAGCCCCGCAGCCCCGCTCACGCCCAGCCCAGGGCCATAATTCATCGAGGGGAGCGTGGGGGGATATTACAGCCCGGGGAAAAACCTGGCGCAGGGTTGAGAAACCAGGGTGATTCAAACCCTTCCCACGGGTCCCCAAGCCTTCACACTCACTTGTCCTTCCAGTGGTGATGCCCGTAGTGACCACAGATATCCTCAATCCCCGTCAGAAGGTGATCCAAGAACTGGAAGAGAAAGTCCAAGGCGTAGGCAGCTTGCAGGGCTGTCTCCCCACCCTCTCCCCACCCCGACACCCACGCTGACACAGGGGTAAGGGCACTCGAGGGGTGCAAAATCAGGGCTGTGGGTCCAGGATGGGCCTCAGGAGGGCAGCACGGTCCTACGCAACCGGGCTGCTGCTCTACCAGGCACAGGGAAGGTCTGGGTCGGAGCGGGCACTGGACGACACAGATGGGGGAGAGCCCTCGCTCCGTCCCCCCTTACCTTGGGCACCGATTTAGGGGCAGCTCCCGCTCTGTAAACCCGCCTGGTTACAGCGGTGGAGGTGGCAGAAGCAGAGAGAGAAGAGGGCTAAGGTGGCGAAGAGAAGCGCGTGGGAAGGGCTGGCCGGGCGCAGGGGGGTTACCTGCGTGTGGATCTCTTCGTTGATGGAGCGTTTTGTCTCTTGCTTCTTCTTCACGGCCAGCAGGTCCACCAAAGGCCGGATGGTCATGCCCTACGGAACAGGGAAGGTGGGTTACAGCTCTCCCCAAGGCATCCTGGCTGGGTTCAGCACAGCTGAACCCCAGGGCTCTGCGCTGTCGGTGTCACTTGGCAGCCTCAAGAGCTTCTGGAGAAGGGGGACAGTGACAGGGTTGGGGACGGAGGCTGGGGATGTGCTCCTCGCTCTCCACAAACACATGCGGCTCACAGAATAACCCCCCTGCCTTCTCAAATCGCACCGTGACCACCTGTGTGCCACCAACCTGCACGAAGACTGTGAAGAAGATGACTGTGATGATGGCGGTGAGGAACATGTCCCTCATGCCAAAATGTTTATAGTCCAGGAGGTAACAGAGGGAGAAGGCGATGGCTCCCCGCAGGCCCCCGTAGGCGATGATGAACTGATCCTTCGGCGTCAGCTTCACAATTCGGAACTTGTTGATGAACCAGGTGAGGACCAGGACACCTGGGGGAGCGGGGCAGAGCCTCGTATGAGCGGATGATGAAGGATGCCCTTCAGCCTCAAAGAGCCACCCCCCTGGGCAGCCCAGCTTGGAGCCCAGCGCAGTGTCACCCCTTTGTGGCCGTAGGTGCAGGGAGGTGCTGTCCTGCTCGCTCATCCCAACTTCCATCACCAGCTTCAACCCCACGTCTAGCACAAACTTGGCGTCAACCCCATCTCCCCACAAAGCCAACCACCAGCAAGCCTGATGCCCACGGTGGAGCAGTGCCACCCAGTCAACTCCAGTCTCCCCAGCCACACAAACTTGTGCCTTGGGACCCATCACATGGGACCATCCCCAAGGGCTTTGCCACCACACTCACCTAAAACTCTGGCGATGAGGCAGAAGAGCAGCGTGCTGATGACAAAGGTCCAGTTCCAGTAGTGGTTGCCGGCCACGGTGGAGACACCCAGGAAGATGAAGATGAGGGTCTCGCTCACGCTGCTCCACATCTTAAGGAAATACTTGATGGTGGTGTGGGACTTGTGGGAGATGTTGGCTTCCACATAGGGCCGCATGACCACGCCGGAGGCGATGAGCCTAGGGGCAAGGTTGGGGCACTCAGCAGCCATAGGGACAGGGGGACAGCCCCAACCACTGGCCCTGCAGCAGTGTTTGGTACTCTCATACCAAACTTCAGAGCAGGACAAGGCTTGAGAGACACCAGCAATTATTCAAGGCCTCCAGAGAAGGCAATACGAGGTTCCTCCTTCCTCCTGGCAGGGCAGGAGTGAGTATTAGAGCCAGGCGGGACAAAACCACAACATCTTGCCCAGGAGAATGGGCAACGGGCTGCCAGCGCCCTGGGATCTGTGCGACAACTCAATGGAGTTGCTTCCCTCATCTGCTTCCCTGCATATCCCAGCCCAAACACACCTCTGGCCCCCACTGGCCAGGTACTGGCCATGCTGGGACAGCCAGAGAGACGTGGTTACACCAGAGTAAGTCCTCCTGGGGATTACTGGGGACAGGAGGGTTTCTTGTCCCACCCGTGCCCAACTCACGCCATGATGCCAGAGAGGTGGAAGAGCTCGGCAGAGAGATACGCCATGTAGCTGTAGAGGAAGACGAAGAGGGGCTCGATGACTCGGATGTGGGAGGTGAAGCGGGACGTGAAGGCAGCAATCACCCCATAAATGACACCCACGAAGACACCGCCCAGCGACACCACGAAGAAGCTGAGGAAGCCGAGGATGATATCGATAATGGTCACCTGCTCGAAGTTGGCAAACTCCTCAAAGAGGTGGTAGAGGACCTGGGAGGGAAAAAGGAGAGAGAGGTTCAAACTGTCCCACTGGCAAGAGACAGCACCTTGGAGGAGACCTGCTCGGGGACCTTCCCTGGGAGAGGAGCAGCAAAGGGAGCCGGGCAGGTACCCAGCACGGCACACCTGTGATGAAGTGTGCCAGTGCTTGGTGAACCTGAGTTGGGTCCTGCACTTGACCAAGCTTCATGTCAAAAAAAAACGGTGATGCGAGGCACAGACCCATAGGGACTGGCTCCCTGTCTTCCATGGCTCCCAGGGACATGGTGCCATCTGAGATGTGTCTAGGACAGCTCTGTGCTCCAACACAAACCCAACCGCTGCCCCAGGAAGGGCTTCGGTCAAGGTCTGAACCAGCCAAGGACCGTTCCTGCTTCCCAATGAGCAGGGGTCAGGACAGATCCGGGCTGGAGGACAACTGACAGCTGCGTGGAGAGAAAAGCCACCATGTGCCCTGCTCAGCCCAGAGAACAGCCCAAACCCTGGGCAGCCTGGCAGGAGGAGCCCACCCCAGGGGCTGCATCGCCTCCTCCCACCCCCAGACACATTTACTGGCGAGATTTTACAGCAGAAGCTGATGCCAGCACGTCAGGCTGGGAAACGGGCTTCAGAGCATCCGGCAGGAACGGCACCACAGCGCTTGGGAGCCGTGAGAGGGCGAGGTGCCCGCTCCCGCCGGGTCCTGGGACATGGGCAGGGATAGACGTGACAGCAGAAGGCAAAAGCATTCCCCAGGGACGGGAGCGGGGACACAGACCCTGCAGGGAGCCCCTCGGGTCAAAAGCCAGGGAGAAGTGCCTGGGAAAAGCCCCGCGGTGGGACAGCGCGTTCCTCATTACCAGGAACCTCATCAACAGTGCGCCAAGCAGCCAGCTCCAAAGCGGACAGCTGGGATATGGGAGAAGAGCCAGGAAAAAGCAGCGGGTTACACGTAAATTTAAAGGTCAGCTCTGCAGAGGAGGACACTGCACTGACGGCCAAGCCAGCACCTGGACACAGGTTCTTTGGGAACGGCACGGCCCCAGAGTCGGGTGGCCTGTTCCCTGAACTTCCCAAAGCTCCCTGCAAAGCTGCTGCTCAAAGACTTGGGGCTGAGGGGTGACCCAGGTGGGACGGCAGCCTGGCCTTGCCATGGCTGGCCACGTCCTGTCCTCCCACCTCCTCGGTTCTGCAGCTTGGGGACAGCAAGGAAGACCACAGGAGGAAGGAGACAGGAGGGAGCAGCAGCCACATGGCAGCACTCCCTGACCCAGCGCCAGCCCGTCTGCGCTCCCGCTCGCCTTCCCTGGCAGGACAGGCATGGGCACAGCAGCAATTCCACCCAGGAGAGCAAATTCCCAGGAGAGCAAGGCACAGTTCTGCTCTTCACCGAGAGGCAGTAGCAGGCTGGGCACGTGCTCTCTGTTTCCCCAAACTGCCAAGTAAAACGCTTCACCTTAACCCACCTCTGCGGCGTTTTAAGCAGCTATATTTAGCTTTGCACCTGCAAAAGGTTAAGAGCGAGCGGAGCTGCCGCAGCTCAGCTGGCAGGAGGGACCTGGCAGCTTGCAATGGCACCGGTCTACGGTTCTGCTCGCAGGGCTCGATTGATAGGTGACAATCCTGGTACCACCACCCAGAGATGCTCCACCAAAGTCAACCCCTTTGGCCGGTTCCCCCTCATCCACTTACGACCGTGACAGCATCATTCAGCAGGGACTCCCCGAAGACCAAGATGTGGAGCAGCTCATTGATGTGGATCTCCTCAAAGACAGCAAGCACGGCCACCGGGTCCACAGCTGAGATGATGCTGCCGAAGAGCAGGTTGGCCAGGAGGCCGATGTGGTTCAGGCCGGGGCCGCCGAGCTGGCACACAGCATACATCAGGCCACCCAAGAAGAAGGCATTCCAGAGAGTCCCCACCACGGCGAAGATGAGGATGGTGCCCAGGTTCTCGGTGAATTGGCGCAAGGGGAGGAAATAGCCGGCATCCAAGATGATGGGTGGGAGGAGGAAGAGGAAGAAGATGTTCGACTTGAGGATGGGGGGCTTTTCACCCACCCCTTTGATGAGCCCCCCAACCAAAAGGCCCACCACGATGAGCAGGCAGCTCTCGGGAACGATGTTGGACACCGAAGGGATCACATGGAAGCCTGCAGAGGAGGAGGAGAGAACAGGACACATATTGGCGACACCACTGGAGGATGCTCTCTGCAGGAGGAGACACCTGCAGGAGCTGGGGACCAGTTCCCAGCCCTCCCTGCACTCTTGGGGGCCATTTGTTCTTTGCGTGCCTCAGTTTCCCCTTCTAAGCCTCTTCTTCCCCACACTCCCAAGCTGTAAAGTGGAAAGTTCGGCTTCTCCAGGCTGGCGTACCTTAGCATTGCTTGACCTCAGGCCAGAAAATAACAGCGCTTCCCAGTTCAACAGGCGGCAGCCACCCTCTGGGCACCCTGGGGTGTCTCAGGGGACCCCCGAGCCCCTGCGACAGCCATCTGCGGCACAGGCAGTTCTCACAACACAAGCTGTCACTGGCTCCAGCTCTTCCCACCGCAGCGACTCATCCCGGGCGCACGTAGGCACTGGCATTTACCTCCTGTCAGACGGCAGCCTGCCCACCCGGGCACCGTGGCAGCCAGCGTGCCAGGCGCTGGCAGGAGGCGGCAGCACAGTGCCCATCCCCGGGTGTCCCTGATGCAGGGGACGCAGGGAGCGGAGCTGGCACTCAGCAGGTCTGAGGATGCGACTGGAGTGGCTCTTTATTCCCACTCCTGCAGCTTCAGGAACAAGCTGGGAGGTTTTATCAAGCCGGTTGCCTTCCCCGCAGGCAGGGCTGCTCCCGGGCATGGAGCAAGGACAGGACATATCCTTGCGGAGCAGGGCAATTCCTTGGGGTGCAAGGTAAGAGGGAAATCGTTTTCCCCTTTTGGAATCACAGCACGACCCCAAATGCAGGTCTCCCAGCCGGCCGTGACCCGCTGGGATGACACCCGTCCACCAAACGCAGCCCCGGCATTGCTGGCATCTGCCAGCGGGGCTGGGCAGGCAGCAGGATGCCAACCTAAGCAGCGCTTCAGCCAATGCACCGATACCCACAGAAGGATTTTGGGCTCCCTGGATCCTCTCCCAGGCTTTATAATTATTATTTTGAAACGCAGCACATTTGTTCCCTGGCAAGGGAAGCAGTTTAAAATAAGGAACCCTGCCTTGGCATCCTATGTTCCCTCCGTTCCTTCCGGCCGGGCGGCTGTGCCATCTGCATGTCGTCGTTTCACAACAGATTTAAAAAAAAAACAAACCCTCCCTAATGAGCCACCATCCTGCTGATGATTCGGAGCCGCTCTGCGCCATGGTGAGCCCCCCGTGTGTGTGTCCCCCACACACACACCCCCCGAGCCTGCAGGGACCACATCTGCGCCGCGGTGCTGGCTCATCCCTCCTCCACCTGCGCAGCCGAGCGGGGAAGGCGCCGCACGAATCCGGCTCCAATGGGAAAAGCAGTTGCTTCCACAATCCCTCCCTAAGTGAGGGATTGACGGGCAGTGAGTCAGCTACCAGCCACGGCCACGTGCAGGTCCCCAAGGGCGGGATTCGACTTCAAATTGATACCTGAGCTGCGGGCGCTGCCTCTGGCGTGGGCAAGCCCGGCACCGCAGAGGCCGAAGGATTCATCACACCCAAGGCTCCATGCGGGTCCGGCCACGCTGTTTCGGCAGCATCCAAGTGGCTCCCGTGGGTCTCGGGTGCCAGAGCGATGGGGGAAGGAGTCTGTTTTCTCCCTTGGCTTTGCTGCAGCAGCACCGATCTCTGAGCAAACCGCCTGGTGGCCCTCGGCTTCGGGCACAAGGGGAAGGCGGGAGGAGACGGGAAGCATCCGAGCTTTCTCCCAGTGCTCTCCCAGTGTCCAGCCACTTGCGTTCAGGGACCTCCTGGGCTGGATGTTGTTCCTGATTTACCCCCATGGGATTTTCCTTCCGTCTCAAATCCCCCCAGAGCCCACACAAGCGCTGAGCGTCCCAAGGCAGCCCCAGCAGGGAGCTCCCCATCGGAGCAGAGACGAGAATCCCTTTTCCTAGCACAGCTCATGCAAACGCCGGGAATAATCAGCTCTTCTGGCACACCGGGCAATTGCCCATCTCAGCATGTGCCAGCCCTGGTCAGAATAAGGTTGAAAGCCACACAAGCAGTGAGAAGTCCACAGCGAATCAGTTTTCTCTTGCTAAGTACGTTCAATCATGAATAAAACACAAACACTGACAATTAAGCATCTCTCACTTCTTCCCCACAGGCCCCAGGATCCCATTAAACTGGAACATTCGCGTGCTGATGCGAATTCTGTGTTTTAGACCCTTTTTGTAGGGCCCTAAAAATACACTCACACGGGCTGCATGTTAATTATGCCTTTGATTTCACTGAATCTCAGCCATTTTTCGCTCCCCGCTTTCTCCGCTCAGTATTTTTAGAGCACTCGAAAGCTCATCGGTACCAATCTGTTGCTGGAATCCTGCTGGGATCCTGCTCCCAGTGCCGGGCCGGCATCCCGCTTTGGGGCGGGCGTGGTTAATGGGAAGAAACACTCTCGCCGCAGCAGCGATGCTAGGCAGGGGTGAACCAGCCCGATCCCAGCTCTGCGCCTGAATTCCTCTCCCGGAGGAGGAGGCAGGCTGCGGCGGGATGCCGGGTGACGAGGATGGGCACATGCAGGGGCTGCAGGAAGGGGAATAAGCTTGATAATAGCCTTAACAATAACAATAATAAGCCTTAATAACCTCCAGACTCCTTTTCCTGACTGCTTTGGTAAAAGGTTCTTTGCGCAGCAGGTAGCCGTGCTGCTCGCCTGCCCGGGTACCTGCTGTTGCCACCTGCTTGTCCCCAAATGTGGTGGCCCTGCTGCAAACTGGGCTTCATCTACCGCAGTGGGAGCCGCAAATCCTCTGCCACCAGTGCAAACCCAGAGCCGGTTTGGAGCTGGGAGGAAGAGTGGGGGGCACAGCAAGACCGGTTTTTCATTTGCTTCTTCTTGCTTCTTCGTTTTCCTCTCTTCGGCGGACAGAGTTCCTTGCTGTAGCAGAAGGGCAGGAGCCGGCGTCGGAGAGGTCCCGCTGTGGCTGGGGGGGCTCCGTGTGACTCGAGCCGGCTGCAGAAGTGCTTCCCTAAGGAGCGAGGAGCGGTGATGGAGAGGCAATGCCTGCAGCAGGCGTACGAGGCTGCCGGCACGCCACTGCCAGCACATCCTGGATAAACAAGAGATGCAGGAGCCGAGGGGATGAGGCAGCCTGGTCTCCGGCACATCTGCATCCAGAGGACAAGCCAGTGTGCGCAGGAGCGGGAAGGTGAGCACAGGGAGCAGTTCTTCCCGTGGAGAAGCACCCACTGTGTTTCGGCTGGTTTTCCTGAAACCCCCTGGGAGGGACGTCCCTTGAGCCCACATTTCCCTGAGAGCGACGCACAATCCCCAAATCACCAGCGCGGGGCACCAGCACAGTCACCCGAGCTTCTTCCCTTGGAAAACAAACTCCATGGGAGCAGTTCCCCTATCAACGCTATCAAACACCACCAAAACCATTAAAAGCTGCAAGAGTTGAGTAAACATCAACCCCAAGAGCTTGAGCAAATGAGGAAAAGGAAGGTCAGAAGTGAATCGTTCCTATTAAAAATGGTTCCTTGCCCACATCACGCTTGCGTGTGCCCAGCAAGGTGAACACAGGGATCGCGCTCCGCTGGTGGTCAGATCCTGCTGGGGTTAGGGTGGAGCTGTGGACCGGCTTTCCACGTTTAACCAGGGTCTAAGCACTTGAAGGACGGGAGGAAATCACCATCCTTCAAACAAAAGCGATGTGGGACAAGGAAAGCTGTCGCAAGGCGACGCATCGCGCTGCGAAACTTTGCTCTGCAGCTTCCAAATGCCAGTTGTCTTCATTCCGGTGTCGGCACGGGGCCGGTTCTGCCCAAGCGCAGGCAATCGAGGGCAACATTCTTCACTAACTTCAGCGATGGCAGGAACCACCGCCGTCTTGCTTGGGATGGTGCAGCAAGGCAGATTATTTTCCCCCAAGGTGCCTAAAGCAGGCTTGTATTTCGGAGGCCGTGGAAGCTGAATGAAGATGCCTGAGCACATCAAGCCACCTTTGGTCTCCAGACTTTCCGAGGGTCTGTTCCCACCCCAGCAACCGCGAGGGCTCCCATTTCAGCTGCTAAAGGTTCATCCCCATCCTACCAAGGGGGACCTGAGTGGCTTTTCCCAAGGCCCCGGCTGCTGGCGGATGCAGCGCCATGGAAATATTTACTCCTGACCAAACAGCTTGGGAGAGACTCCGACCTACGTGTGGGTTTTTTTTTTTTCCTTCCTCGGCCGTATCTGGGTTACCGCAGCCCCGGCTCAGGGGCTGGATGCTGTGCCTGGTGTCACATAAAAGCTCCATCCAGCAGCATCTGCTCCTCCGCTGCCTAATGACTCAAAAGCCACCATATCCAATCTGCCTCCATCCTCTGCTTGGGCAGGAAGAGCCTGAAGGGATACGGAGGGAAGGGATACGGAGGGAAGGGATACGGAGGGAAGGGTGCTGGGCACCCAACCCAGATCTGGTGTCCCCACCCCGGGGGAGCGCTGCTGTCAAACCCAGCCGGGTCCCACGCAAGCGTTGGCCTGAAGCAACGTTTCTTGCGCTGCAGTGAAAATAAAGGTGACCTCCGCGCCTGGAGAATCACTCGCAGCGATTCAGAAACCCTCTCTCAAGGCCAGAAGGGGATGATTTGCAGCTCTCGAGGTGGCTCCGGTGCCGAAAACCTACTGCAAAAGGGAGCAGGGAGCATCCCCTGTTGCTCAGCCCAGCTTCCTCCCACAGCAGAAAGCCCTGAGGACCACAGGCGCCGTGTCCTGCAGCGTCTATAAGGTCCCCTCCCTCCTTTCCTGATGGCATTTCCCTGTCCCACCCAGGCAGGGCTTCTCTCCCTTCCCATCACCCCGGGTACGGCTCCGTATGGCACGGGACGCAAGGTCAGGCTTAGTCAGAGCTCTGGCAGCGCTACCCTAAATTTTAAAGGCCCCTCTCAAAGCAGCGCAGAAAGACAGACTTAAATAACACTTTAATCAAACACTTCAAAAAGAACGCTTCCGATGGAAGAAAGGAGGCAAAGGCTTCACGCGCTTCCCTGCTCCAGGACGGGTCTGGGAGATGTCTACACCTCCCGCCCCGGCTCCCACTGCGGGGATACTGCTGGAGTCGGAGCCCTCAGAGCAAACGCCTTGGCTCTATGAGATACTGGTGTTTAGAGGCGATAAGTAAGAAATAAAATAAAAATAAAATAAAATAAAATAAAATAAAATAATAAATATGTAATGCCAATACTGGAGGCAGCCTGTGCCACGAGACTGTGCCAGCCCTCGCGACCAGCTCTATGGGGCTCCCCCCGGCTCCCAGAGCCACCGGACGCTCATCCCCACGAGCCAGCCCCTGCAGCTGGGATTGCCCTCGGCCGTCACATCCCTCTGGAGCTGCGGGTTGAATTCAGCTGGGGTTAACGTCCCCTCCTTTCACAGGAGGGAAAGAGGCAGGAAGGAGGAGGGAAGAAAAGCCGCTTGGTTGGTGTGTGAGCTGGAGCCGGGTAAGGAGAGGGAGGAAGGAGGGACGTAGCTGGGTGGGCTCGGCACCTTCACGGTTAAGTGGGATGCTCCTGCGGCTTCACCCCAGCTTCCCAAGCGCCCACGCACTGGGAGCGCGCTTTGCTTTGCGGGAAAGACAGGCCGCTTCCAGGAAGATGCCTGTTAGCTAAGAGGAGGCACAAGAAATGAGAACGGTTACAAAAACACCCCATCCTCCCAGGCTTCCCAAGTTTATTAGGGCGGCTGCAGGCTCCAGCAGGCAGGCAGCAGCCCCGGGAGAGGAATTACACAATTATTAACTAGGGATTAGACAGCTCTCCCACCCCCTGGATGATTTTTTTTTTAATTTTTTCTCCAAAAGGAGCTGGACGAGGGGTTAGTCTGGGCGAGGGGGTGGTGAATTCCCCCGGGTGATGCTCGCTGCAGCTCCGGGGGACCCATGGGTGCTTGTTTGGGCTGCAGGGTGGCAGTCAGTGGCTGCATGGCTTGGGTGCGGAGCATGCTGCGGTGCTGGAAAAGCCCTGGGAGAAGGCAGAGGGGCCGGGAAGGAGGCGGCGAGGGGGAGCAGGCATGCTCAGAAGAGCTGCCCTTCTGAAGGACACTGCAGAGAGCACTGGAAGGGACACACGTGGCTCAGAAGCATCAGGGCCCCTCTAAAGCCACTTTAACCCTTGCGGACACCAGGCTGGCAGGGTCCAGGGGGCAGGGACACACACCATACAGCAGCACTGCATCGTCACCAAACCCACTGACCTGGCAGCGAGGGATGCATCCGCCTTCCCACCCTCCCGTGGGACGCGGGGACCAGGGAGAGCCCTGACGCATGAACGCTTCACCTGCATGAGCCACAAAGTCACCGATGTGTCACCAGCCATGGGGACTAGTCATCTGCAAAGCCATCGCCCAGCACCGTCCCCTTCTTTTTCCTCTGCTCAGGAGAAAACACTGGGGCAGGGAAGAGGGCTGGGGCTGGGCTCCAGGGTCTGCAAAGCACCGAGACCACCCTGACCTGGCTTTCATGCTCCGCATTTTGGGGTGGTAAAGGGTCAAGGATGTGGGGCTAAGCCCTAGGCAGGGTGGAACAGAACATTTTGTAACCGTCTCCCGGGGGAAAGCCCATCTCAGGCTCTCAGATTTTGGCTGCAGCTTCTCTCCACGTACCCCTTTTCCCCTCCAAAAAAGGCACTGGATCCCTCTCTTCCCCCACCCAACCATCAGCCGCTGCTGCGGTTGCCCAAAGATCAGCCAGGCTTTGCTGACTGCTGGTGGCCGCCAGCACAAGTGTCGCGGGATGTCTCGTAGCTGCTGAGAGCGTCTCAGCCCCACCGTGCACCCTCCCTTGTAAAAAATGGATCCGGATCCATCAATCTGCCTGCAAAGACAGGGAGCGAGGAGCCTGGGGAAGGGCACGGAGAGAGAGCTGCAGGCGCCCGGCACTGGCACGGGCACCTGATGTGACGGGGAAGTCTCGAGGGAAGGGACTGAAAATTGAACTTGCTGGAAAGGAATTAAATAGCTGGTGATTTACACCTAAAAATAGAGCGAAGCCCCGGCTCGTGTCACCCTGCAAAGGGAGGTGGTAAAACCATGATACTTAAATTACAGCCGTTGTGTCTCACAAGCTCCAACGTCACCACCTGCCCTGAACCTCCAGCCCTACCAAGCACCCGTGCGGCTGGCTCCGGCAGTCGCTCCGCCGGGACGGCACGGATGGGGCCCTGCCACGGGTCGGTGGGAAGCAAACAGCCCTTTGGCTTTGCCAAATCCTCTTCTGCTTTACCACGGCACAGGGTTTTAAAGCAGTGCTCCCCTGCAGCTCTCTTTGGGCTGGTTTCAGCAATTTGGGTTGGTTGGGGCAACCTTTAAGAGAAGCATCAACGTCTAGAATGGAAAAGCTTGGATTTGCCACCCCAAAATGACATTTCCTGACCTTTTTGTTTTAAAGATACAAGTACAGAAAGAACTCCTAAGAAAAACAATCTCCTCCAGATCAAACCAAATGTTTCATTCAAGTCTCATTATTTCCTTGTCGCTAATTGCGAAGAAAAGCCAAGAACCGGGACGGTAATTAATTTATACTGCTTTCTGTGACTCACTGAGTTAATGCAGATACCACACAGAGGCCACACAGCTGGCACCCACCCGAACTTTGCGGTGGGCTTGGCGTGCAACGCGAGCACAGGGGAGAAGGGAAAAGCAAGACATCCAGCCTTAATTTTGGGGATCACACCTCTGCACCCCAGCCACCTGCAGGCAGGGGGCTGCGACCAGGCTGACGCTCAGGACCCGGGTTAAAATCCAGCATCCAGCACTGCGTTGCAGCCTCTCGACATGCTCCGTCTGCCAGAACAGGGGATCCAGTACAACCCTTTAACCTGCTTTAAGCAGGGCACATCCGCACAGGATGCAGGCAGGGAGGGAGACAAAGCCCTGGGATGGGTTCCCACAGGGTCCATCCACCCCAACGCGAGGTACCCAGCACAGCCTGGCCGTGACCGTGATCGACTCCCAGACCTCAGTTTTGAGCTGGATTGCAAAAAACGCCCCTACAAGCCGCGTCACGGCAGTAAATAGCCATTAAGACCTGTTGCCAGCTGCTGAAGGTACAGTTTTATTTTCTCTCGGTGTGACGTTAGCGTCCCCCTTGCCTACAGACCTGGCTCAAACAGCTGGGTCCCACCTTGCAGCCGCTGAATTACCCCTTGTTTTTTCCCTTTCTTCCTCCCATACTGCAAACAAACTGGGGGCAAATGGAAATTTTCCTGCGATAGGAGACCAAGAGCTGCCTGGTACAGCCTCCAGCTCGCTCAGTCTCGTGTATTCAGCCCTCACGCCCACGGCAAGGCAAGCGAGCATGAGAAGGTGACCTGCCTGGACCCTGCCTGCTTTGCAGAAGATAAGAAGAGGGTTGATAGCATCAGGCCGGCCCACCAAGGGGTCAAAACCCAAGAGCTATACAACAAAAAGGAGACACTGTCAGGTACCAGCGTGCAACAGCCTCGCCGCAGCTTAACGAGTCAGCCACAGCGACCGATAATTAATTTGCACCGGCCCGGCCCTTGCAGACCTTGCAAGGACTCATGCAAAAGGGTTTGGGGAAGCCCTTAACGTACAGCCACGTTGGCAAAAAAAAAACAGGCGGTCCCGCTAGCACGGTGCGGCGGCAGCAGGGAAGAGCCCTTCATCCCAGGCAAAGGGCGGACAGCTTTTCCGCATCCCTGCCTCCAGGAGGGGGCTGCGGAGGGGAGGGGGGGTGTTGCAGCAGGGCTGCCATTTCTGACAGTTTCCCAGTGGGATCATCCTCCTGCAGCAGCAGTTTGCAGCTGGTTCCCACCGGTGGGCCCTGAACGAATCCTCCGAAGAGGGGGGAGACAAGTCTGGGCACCCCGCAAGCCCCCGGGCGGCTGGAGAGAGCAGACACCCGCTTGCCTTACCCGGATCTCCCTCTCCCCCAGGGCACCTTCGGGGAGCAAATCTCACGCCCCACAACAGGATAAACAGAGGATGAGCTGCAGCCGGAGCCTTCCTCCTCGGGAGGATGCCGAGAGCTCCGCACCCCCTGTGCACATGGGGGATGGATACCGGGGCATCAGCGGGAGCGATGCTGGTCTGGTGCTCCGCAAGGTGCCAAGGAGAAGACAGTTCCGAGCGGGTCTGGTGTACCAGGCTGTGCTGTTTCATGCCCGGAACCTTTCAGAGAGCGGTTATTTAGGGCCATTTCATGCTGCTGGGATAAGCAACGGTGGCGGGGAGCGGCGTGCTGTCGGACCAGCCGTTACAGCAGGGCCCGGAGGGGAGGGTGGGCAGGTGGGTACCGCTCCTCCCCATCACGTACCGGCTGCTGGCACCGCACGGCTGGGGGCGCAGAGGGCGAGGAGCTGAGCTATGCTGCCCGCGAAGCCCCTGCAGCAGCATCACGTAGGAACTTGCCTCTGAGCCCTCACCATCCTGCCAGGGCCTTGCCTTCCCCTGGGAGCGCCTGCTCAGCTCCCCATCCCTAGGGATGCAAGCTCCACCGCAGGCTGTACTAGCCCTGGCAGGCATCGTCTGGCTCCAAAGGGATGCCAAACTTCCCACCCTGCCAATGCAGCCCCCTCCCAGCCGCGGGCAACGTCGGCAGAGAAATACCCAAGGATGATGACGGCCCCAGCAGGAAACCACAAGGTTGTCCCTTTCGCGCGGGGCTGGATTTGGAGATCCAGAGACATCCCAAAAAGATGAGCAGCCTGGGGAACACAACCAAAGGCCTCACCGCATCCTGCGGCAGCTGGAGTCATGAGCCGCATGCAGATGAGCCCGGCTCCCTACCTGCCCTGCCACCCCCTCCAGAAGCAAAACGCTCCCCTTGGCAAGGGAAATCTCATTTTCTCTGCCCAGAGCCCTGCTTGGAAGGTCACAGGGGAGGAGGAGGAGGATGCTGCGCTGCAGCCAAGCGAAACGCCGGTGTGGCGGGACCTCGATGGCAACGCTGCAGTGCTGCAAAGCGGGAGGAGGCTGCAACGATCCCTGGCGTGCAGGAGAGCTGTGAATCATCTGCAGGCACCCTGGATATCAGCCTGCCAGGATGGGCGGACCCCCCTTGCAGAAAGCCGCTGTATACACTCATAAACAAGCTGTTTACGCAGACCAAGAGAAAGAACTTCAACGATAACAAGGAGAGATCTCTTCCTTGGGGCCCAATCCAGGCTCAGCACCAACTCACCCCTCCAGCACAAAGCTGGGGATCGGGGGCTGCTCCTTGGTTTCCAGTTTGCCCGCTCAGCTATTCCCCAGGTCCGAAGGGGCTCCGTCCCTCTCTCTTCCCAAGCACCTGGCGTGGGGAAGCTCAGGGAAGCCCGCCGAGACCTTTGCATGGTCCGGCACCCGGCGTTCCCCGCAGCTCTGCAAACCAGACAGCAAATGTTTGCGCCACCGAGCCTGTGACGTCGCAGACAAGTGCCAAACAGCCGGCAGCAATTCCTCCCAATTAAACCTTTCTGCCCTGACCCAGAAGGTCTGGTCAGCCAGGCGAGCCAGCGACAGCCCGAGCGCTCCCTCATCCTCCTCCCCTCCAACTCGAAAAGATACGCTAATTAATTAAGATCAACCCAAACCAAACAGTTGGCTCCGCCGTGCTGCGCGGAGCAGCTTGAGGCAAACCCTAATTGCGGCGCTGGCGTACGTCAGTGGGAAAAGGGACCCATCCTGCTCCTACGCACCCCGTCTGCACCGCTTCAACCTGTGCTTTCACTCGTGCCAGTGAGGTTTAGCTTAGGAACCAGCCTGCCGCACCAGCACCTCCCTGCAGAGCTGGCCCCGACCTGGGGCACCCCCTGCAAGAGCCACGTTTGGGGAGGAAACCAAACCTGCATCCAGGAAAACCTCCCTAAAACCGGCAGCGCAGTGCCAGGTTGCAGCTGCCCTCGCAGGCAGGGCAGGGCAAGGCAGGAGCGATCGCTGCCACCCTGACTCACCCGCCCCTGATTCGGCCGGCGACTCACAGGCAAACCCTAAAAAGCCCGTGTATTTTTTTTGGGGTGTTTGCCCCCCGTCATGTACTTCACACCAGGACGCCTGCACGGCCCCACGCGTAACGGGAACCAGCGGCAGCCCACGGGCAGGCTCCTGGCAGCTCGCAGGGAGCATCCCTGCAGGCAGACGTCCCTGAGGGCTCACGTGGCGGAAGCTGATCAGCATGACAGCTGTTTTTTGGGATCCACGTCCCCCTCTGACCAGGCTGGGATGGTCCAGAGCCTGCCACTCTCCCAATGGCACAATGGCTGGGCTGAGAGAGCACTTGGGAACACGCTGGGGAGGCCAGGGAGGCCAGCAGCAGCCTCCCGGGAGGAGACGGTGTCTGGGCACTGCCGTAACATGCCGAGACGGCAACCCACAGACAGAGACGTTTAGTAGAAACACTTTAATATTATTTATTTTTTCAAGAGCAGGGAGAACCGATGCAGCAGAGGCACGTACCCTCATTTTATCTCCGAAGCACTCACAAGAAATTAACAGATCAATTGAGAGTCTTTTATAGAGCTGGAATTAATTTCCTCCCAGCTGTAGAAAGGAAATGAGAGACAAAAGACGTTAAATGGACTTGCCCACGTCCCCAAGTGAACGGCGTGAGAACCAGCATAGAGAACACAGCAGCTCCCAATTTCCAGTCCTACATTTAGATAACGCTTCTCCTTCAAATCAGAAGAAAAGCCAAGGACGCTCTGCAAGAAAAGCAGATATTAAGAAAGACCTAATTGCTATTATAGACTGAGAAACCCCCGGCGCCCTGGACTGTCACCCAACAGCTACAGCATTTTAAATAGGGAGGAAAATGCAGAGCCGACTGGAGACGCTGCTGGAGGAAGCAGTGACGGCTCGGAGGCTTCAAGGCTCGGTCCCATCGTATCTTGAAGAAACCTCTTCCAGTTCCAGCTGTGCACAGCTGTGAGCGGAGCAGCTCTCCTCCGCCCCTCTCCAGCTCCAAAAGCTCTGCCACGAGGAGGTGCTGCAAAACCCAACGTTCTCCTCTAGAGGAGCTTTGAGAAACCGGTTGAGGGTTTGGCGCTACTTGCCAAGCTGGCTATAAAAAATCTCTGGTGACTTCAGGGTACTGCGGTAACCCCAATCCCCACTGCCTCGGTGAGTACATTCCTCTAACGGGCACGTTACGAGGCCGCTCCCAAACCACAGGCTGAGATTAGCAAACCTGTTTAAAGCCTTCAGGCTGCTCCACACACAGTTTTTCTAAGGCGGGACCGTATCAGTCTTTACCAACCTGTGGCATTCGTCCAGCAGGAGCCGGGCACACAGGTACGGAGGCGCACAAGGACAAACTGCCGTGTCTGAGACTCATTCTGACTCTTCTCCACCGTGGCACTGGATGGGCGCACCACGCAGCCGAGCCAGCAAGGCTGGGCTCTCCCTGGCACACACCGTTTACCCTGGAAAACGGAGTTTTCTGTAGGGCAACAGCATCCTCAGTTGGGCTTATATCCTTCAAAAGCATCAGAACAATGAGAGCAGCTGGACTTGACCATTTTGAGGGGGCCTCATAAAAGACGGTCTAGAAAAACTGCTTATGCTCCAGGGAAAGGGGCCAGCAGCTAAACATAACCGCTCACCAGCCACGCTCTTCCCAGGTTGCTTCGGTTGTCGCAAGACGCGCTTGGATGCCACGAATAGCTGGGCGAGGAAGGGTCAGCGCAGCACGCCTGCCTCAAGCTGGGCGACTTCTACAATAAAACCATCTGAATTACTTTCTGCGCGGCGCGGAGCTAAACGTTGCGCTGCTTAATGCGGATATCAAATTGCTCCGGAGCAGAAGGCACTCAAGGCGATGTGAAGAAGACAGTGCCTGGTCACCCCCCCCAAAATAAGGCTACAATCTGGTCACCCAAAGGGAGGCTATGGTCGCTCTCCCAGCTCCTTGCGCTCAACCACATGGCGCAGTGTTTAATACGTGGTTCCCGCTGGCCCTCGAAGCCTCGGGAAGAGTTAAAGCTAAGCCAGCCCGAGGTGACCCACGGACAAATTCCCCAGGCAGAGCAATGCCAATCGCCCTTCCCAGGAAGGGCAGATTTCCTACCGGGAACACGGGCAGGAAAGACAAACAAAAGCTTTTCAGGAAATAACCTGTTGGTCTCCACTCCGACGGGAGGGAGGAGGTAATTGCAATTATCACTGATTACTACCGGGCTTTGCAAACCCAGACAAAGCGACACTGCTCGCAGCACACACCAGCGGCGAGTCGAGAGCCAGCGCGAGCACCCGGTCACCTTCGCCTCTTCCCCAGCTCCCGGCACGCGGAGACCCGACAGGCCGAGCCCACGCGGGCGAGACGCCGGGGCTGGAGAGCCGTCCCCATCGGCCGCCATTTCAGCCTTCCAGCCATCCCCCTCTCCGCCGAGATGCAGGCGATGCTGTTTCACACCCAGCCGAGCTAACAGAAAGCGCTGCGGGGAGCAGATGCTCTCCCCTCCACGCGGCGTCCACAGACAGGAGAGGAGCCCGTGCATTGCAAAACGCACCCCCCAGGGACCGGGGCTGCCGTGGGAAAAGCGCTCCCAAGGGAAACTGAGGCACTAGCAGGGCTGGATACACCAGCTCTCCTCTTTAAAGGCCGGCGCGTGCTTAAGTCTGCGCCTGTGGCATTTGTGCTGTTACAGTCTCCAGCAGCAGGGTGGGAAGCTGCCGTCTCTCCAAATACATCATTAAGATTTAGCGTGTCGTGACTCCGAAATGCGGAATCATTCCAGGCACTGAAAAAACCCTGATGTAAATCTGCAAAAAGGGAGTCTGCTTCTGCAAATGTGCGTCTTGCAGGCTCGATAAAGAGAGGGGAATTATTTCCCTACCCAGTACCCTCTGTTAAACGGAATTGAAGAGCTGTCCCTCGAGGCTGATTGCATCGCGACGTTCTGGAGACAAAGACCATTGATGCTATGATGTTTATGAGTCACTTCTGGGCAACCCAAGGAAACGCATTTGTTCTCTTCTGATTACAAAAAGTACTTCGCATCCTCCAACTTTCCGCTCAGGGATCTCAAAACATCACCTCAGCTTCAAAGGAGCCTTGGGTCACTCCTGTCCCTACCAAATCCATCGGGCAGGTGGGGCAGGCTCTCTCGGGAAGGAGCCCCAAGCCACAGGGTGACGTAACCCCAAAGGTGACACCCCACCAAAGGTGACATACCACCAAATTCATTCTCACTGCTCCACTCCAAGCAATGACCAATCTTTGATCTCGCCTTTTCTGGCAAACACGCAGCAGCGTGCACGCACATGCCCATCCATGGAGCTTTTCTGCCTTTCTTCCTTCTTTCACTTCCTCCTTCCCAAGCTGGAACACACATGTTTTTCTGCCTGAGGAAAGGGCAGAAGAACAAAACCATGACAAGACAGCCAACCCTCAACTAACGCACAACTGGAAGACATCGGAAAATTAGAGAGATAAGCAAGATTTGAGATCGCCATGGTGATGGCATGGCTTGCCTAAAGCGATCTATCAGCCGGCACCAGGAAGCGAGAGGACCGAGCATCGAGACTTGGTCCGCGTCAAACCATCGCCACAACTTCCCTGCTCTGCCGCCGTTCCCTTTGAAGCTTTCAGATTTCAGAACTCCGAGACTGTTACCAAACCTACGCCAGCAGCTTGGAGAAGAACCCGACGACGACCCAGGCAGCCCAGTGAAGCCAGCGCAGGGGAGCGGTGTAACCCAGCTCCACCTCCGCTCGGCGAGGCTGTGTTTTCACCGAGTATTCCGGCTGGATTTCACTTTTTATTTGGACAAATTAAGCCTTGGGGAACCAAAAGAGAGGAAAAAAAAAAAAAAAAAAAAGAAACCAAATGTTTATGAGGCAGCTGCAGTAATTCATCCTCATTATTGCTTACTTTTAGAGTTTCCTCTCTCAGTACCCACAGCTCCAGCGATGCTCTAGTAAAAGACCAACTCCTGCACGGCCCTGGGACAGTCTCTACAGCCTCCATCATCTCCACAGTCTACAGCCAAAACCCAGGACTTGCCGGAGGGAAAAGGGAAAGGATTATGTTAATGAAATACTCTTCTGCAAGCCTAACCAGCTTCTGGTTTATACAAGTGCCATTGAGATGTCTGTGTCTCTTCCGCAGAAGAGGAGGCTCCAGTCCCTCGGTGCCCCAGGTTTACACGCTCGTAACCCAAAGAAGAACCCTCTCCCCTTCCCTCCACCACCACCCGGTTTCCCCTTCTCCTGTGTGAAGTTCTCAAGCCCCGAAGGATGCTATTTAGCCATGCTAATTGCAGGCAAAAGACTCATTCTCCATCCCACTAATTCCCAAAGAAACTCCAGCACCTCTGGGCATCATGGATGAGCCGCGGTTGGGTGCCTGGGTAATTTGGGACTGAGGACATGAACCGAACAGGCTGAATACCGGAACGTTCTGCCTCTACCCCACAAACCACCTCTGTCTGAGGCCTCGGGGGAGAGACAACTTCCCAACACCTCCCTGCAAGCTGGGCCAGCACCCATTTGGGCTACGGGCATTGCAGGACTCGGCGAGTCAACTGTCACATCCCAAATTCCACCTGCAGACTGTGCAGGAAGCCAGCTTGTCCCTGACCTCCCTGGTGTCCAAGCCTTCGTTAAGAAACGGGATGAAACAAAACGTTCGGTTCCTGAGCGGCCTTAAGGTTCAGAACACAGAGTGGCGAAGCGGGCACCGCAGCGGGTGACAGGGTCCCCGCGGGGGGGCAAAGCCATGGCTGCAAACCGAGCGTAATTCGGCTTTAATGGACATTAGGGCTCACCGGGGAGGTATGGGCTGTGATTACAGGCAGGTTCAGCTCTTCCCACTCCATCACCATCCTGTATTTCACAGCGGGAACCTTTCACTCTTCCAGCCCTAATTAATATAATGGTTTGCTCAGAGCCATGGAGGGAACAGTTTGGATGGTTTTTTGCTCAGGCACAAACAACAGGTAGAGCGGGGAGGAAAAAAATAAATGTCATGGCTGTTCTTTCGGAGATGGCAAAGCAGAGAGAAAGGGAGACCACAGCATGCGTTTGGATCACTCCCCAACAAGGAAGCAGGAATGCAACAAGTCTGCATTAGAAGGGGCTGTTTGAATTCTTTATCGTGACAATTTACACTTTTGTGGCAGCAGCTGCATCAGTATTGCAAAATCCTTTCCTGACAGTTATTCCTCAAGCCTCAATTCCCCTGCAGAACGGCCACCAGCTCCCCGATACAAAGAGGGAAACGTCTGGGGCGATCTCAGCCCACACGCCGCTTTGGTACCTGCAAACCCACGCATGAAACAAGCCGGGGCTGCCGCTTGCAAGCAGGGCAGGTTTTAAAGACAAACGTTTCCCTCCGGCTCAGCGAGGGAATCCGCATCAACCAGTCCCGTGGATCCAGATGAACCAGCCCACGAAACCTCCGGCAGCTCTTCCCACCAGCCGAGCTTTGCCAGCGGCCGTCCCCGGCGCAGCCCTGCCTGGCGCCCGAGAGAAGCCAGCCTTGCGGTGGCAGAAGGGGAACAGAGATAACCCCCAGCACGCTCATCCCGTACGTCAGCCACGTGTATTTCCAACGCCGTGACGAAAGCTGGGGTGATGCACATCTTCAAACGCTCCTTTGCTGTCCCCTTTCCAAGCCGTGCCGGTGGCACCAGTGTCCCCAGGCTGGTGGCTTTGCTCTAGGGTATGTGTCAGCCGCGTCTGGTCTCAAGATACAGTTCCTGCATCCTGTGCCACCACCGCAACACATTTCTTATCCCACTTATCACCCCTCGCCCAAACAAATCCTCGAGTCCCTGACTGCCAGGTCTCTGTAAGAGCTCAGGGGTGGCCCCTCCAAAAGCCCCGGGTTCAGAGGAGGGATGTGGGCTGCTAAAAGCATTTGAAAAGCACCCAAGTGTTTTAGCACCCAAACCTCGCTGCCAGCCAGCAGCCGCCAGCCTCTAAAAACGTTCCTCTGGCAGTTTTGAAATTGTTCCCGCTCCTCCAAGCACAGGAGCCGCCACGCTGTGCCTGGAGCCTCTGCCCGGCTCCACAACCCCACTCGCATCCGTCGTGTTTCGCTCTTCTTTTCCCAGCTCCTATCACCAGCCCACAGGCACCGGGAGCTTCCTTAATCTTCTTCCTCCCTAGACACCAGCCGCGATGGCGATGGTCGGCACTGCCCGAAGGCCACCGCTGCCGCAGGAGCGGCACTGAACGCCGGAGCCTGACGCCGGGATGCCCCCGTGCTCAGTAAAGCGGGATAAGGTGTGTCACCAAGCGACCCCCAAAGCAGCGGCGTGTCCCCATGGAACACACCGCTGCCGGTGGCTCCGGGTTGCCTGTCTGCTTGCTTGGCACAGACCGGCTCCCCGGCGCGCTCTACACACACACACACACACACACACACACACACACACACACACGAAAAAGCTGAGTGCTGCAAAGGGGGAAACAGAGCGATGACTCAGTGATTGCTACAGGCTCCGACCCCAACCGGAGCGCCACGGCCGGCAGCGAGTTAGTGTCGAGCGTACACCAGCAAGCAAAAGCAGGATCAAAGAGCTCAGCCGTGAAGTAGTGCCTTGCGGAGACTACTACGGGCTGAGGGAGCTGGGGCTGTTCAGTCTGGAAAAGAGAAAGCTCCGGGGAGACCTTAGAGTCCCCTTCCAGTCCCTAAAGGGGCTCCAGGAAAGCTGGGGAGGGACTCTGGATCAGGGAGTGGAGCCATAGGACGAGGGGTGACAGTTTTAAACTGGAAGACGGGAGATTTAGATGAGATATTGGGAAGAAATTGTTGCCTGTGAGGGTGGTGAGCCCCTGGCCGGGGTGTCCCAGAGAAGCTGGGGCTGCCCCAGCCCTGGAGGTTCAAGGCCAGGTTGGACGGGGCTTGGAGCAACCTGGTCTAGTGGAAGGTGTCCCTGCCCAGGGCAGGGGGTGGCACTGGATGAGTTTTATTTTTCCTTCCAATCCAAACCATTCCATGATTCTATGAGCCTCCACAGCTGTCTCTGGCGTGGACATGTAGGAAACGAGCTACAGACTTGAGCTGCAAGGTGGAACGGCCAAGATGCTCCAAGGAGGCTGGGACGCTCTCAGACGTTGAAGAACCGTTTGGTGCTGACAGACAGACCCGCAGACAGACAACAGAGCATGACTCAATGGAAGGTGGCTCCTAATGCAGGGTGGAAATAGGACTGCTGTGCTCTTCTGCTTTAGAAGGCAGGACCTGAGATGTGTTTTGGAGACACAGGGAACCCCGATGCTCCTCCAAGGCGGGGAAGTGCTGGTGGTTTGCAATAAAGCTCTGGCCACCGTGCCCCAGCCCGCGTCCCCGCAGCCAGCAAAGGGACTGCTAACCACAATCTGTTATTTACATTCCTGACTCACTTCTTCCCTTTCCCCTAAAACGGAAAAATATCTACAGGCGAACGTGAATTCCCCTGAAGGTCTCCTGGAGCCCTGTGAGCCAACATGTCAGTCCTCAGAGTCGGGAAACCAGGTTCTTGTGCTTCCCTACCGCTCCTCAGGCACGGCGCGAAGGAAACCCTCACAATATCTTTGCTGAACCCTGGAGACGGGCACAGCGGGATTCTCATTTGTATGTTTTATGAAGGTCTGACCTTCTGCAGCAACGCAACAGGTTGAGTCAAAGTCTGGTTGGAGCCCACAGCAGCGAAGGCTTCTCCACTTTTACCAGCAAAGCCAAGCCACCACCAGAGGTGGTCCGCACGCAGCTGGTGGGGCTTTGGAAAGGCTTGCCTGTAGCTATCCCTCACCTCCTCTTCTCCTACACAGTCTTAAAATACCATGTGAGTATTAAGTAAAGCAGCCAGAACTAGCCTTCCCCTCCTCTACCGGGATTAGCAAAGCAGAAACAGCCCACGCCTGCAGGACACACTAGGGTGACACGTCTCTCTGTCTCCGAAAGCCACGGCTGAATCCTCCAGGAACCAACCTCCCTTGAGTCATTTTGCAAAAACCACATCAGGAGGGGAAGAGCTTGGCTCACACCTTTGATTCCTCCAACAAACTCACAGTTAGGGCTGCTGGAGAGAGGATAAACCAGCTGGAAGGGACAACACCAGGACTCATTGAAGCCTGAATAGCTGTCTGAAGTGTCAAGAGTGGTAAGGGGGAACTGAGCAACAGGGCAAGGGTCAGGTTGCATCTCCTGGCCCAGAGAAGAGCCCTGTAAGCACTTTTGAGCTCCTCTACGTGGTCACCCTGCACTATGCCAGCAGATGATGCCCAGAAAGCGTTCGTTGGGTTGAAGACTCTCAGTTTTTGCAGCAACACGTGGCTCTATCACCAGCCCTAACCCAGCGAAGGGGCAGGCTGAGATGACAGAGAAGCCGGGGAAGAGAAATCAGGTGGCGCTAAGCCGTCACGCACAACCCACGCTGCACAAATTACCCCTCTTGGAGAAAAGCCGGGAAACCTCAGGGTTTTGCAGGGTTACTCTGACAACACGCATGCACTAACGGGACAGGGGAGAGAGAGGAAGCCCTGCAAATTCCTGCTCTGCTCATCATCCCTGTACGTGTCAGCTGGATGCTCCAAACCCTGCCCGATTTAGGGAGCTTGGAGATGTGCGTGCCTCATCCTGCCATCAGAGACCGCCTGCGCTGGCGTGCAGCAGTGCCCCGGTTGTGTAAGAGCTATCCCTGGGGTGAAAAAACCCCTCCATATTTTGCTGCTCCTGCACAAGCTCTTCTGATCCAGGGCAGGATGGACAGGACCGGTATTTAGACACTGAGCAGCGAGACATTTTTGCAGGTTGTGAGCAGAGGGAGCCTGAATATTCATTCAGCTGTACCAGCAACTTGGGAACTATATGCCAAGACAACATGAACAAGCAACATTATCCCCTTGCTCCGAGGCACCTTGAAAACCCTGGCGAGGAGGCCAAGGAAAAGGATGCCCCGGGACTGCTCTGCTGTCGAAGCCCCTGTTAGGGGCGTAGGTATGATTTTGGCATAATCAGCATCCCTGGAGCTCTGCAGATCACCCGCCATCTCCAAAGGACCCTTGCCAAACTTGCAAGGCAGCTCCTCCTAAAATATACCCCTTACACACGCAGTCTTGCATAATGCTTTTAGCATGTAAGAACTGCCGGGGCTCAGCTCACCGCCCGAAATAACTTTTCCTGCAGCACAAACGAGCCCTAACTTCAGGCAAGGGCGGAAGAAACAGCTTCACGCAGCGCCCCAGCGCAACGCTGACGACGGAGGCTTGTCCGTGGGAAGGGAGGGGGGCGGCCGGTGGGCAGCGGTGCCCCCGCGTCCCCCACCACGGACGTCCCCGGGGGAGCCGCTTTTCGCTGCCCGTTCTGGTGGTTTTCCAGCGGCGGTTTCTCAAAGCGCGCCCCGAGCAGGGCCGCAGGCCAGCGCGCCGTTAGCCCCTCCTTTCTCCACCAGCTTCCGCACAGATACTTCTGATTTCATCACTACGTTGCTCTGGGAGGACTGAAAATGCAGTGCAATAGCCCTGAACAGCTAGCAGAGGTCGCTTAACATGCGCTGGGTGAGCCCTGGGAAAGGAGATTTCGCGGCTGCCTTTCCTATGGCAAGGCACCTTGTCGCTAAACGTGCCTTGAAATCATTTTGGGCAAAGCTGGGAAGGGATAAACCCCACAGATCCCACCCGGTTTCACGCTGCCCCAACCGCTTGTCTCCCAGACAGGCAGGAAGGCTCTGGGTCTGAAGTGTTTGCACCTACATGTAAATAAAACAGCCGGGAGGGTGTTTGGGTGAAATTGGGGCTTTACCTGCCTACGCACGCTCGCAGCAGGCTGGGAAAGGGGATGAGGTTTTTTTGGGAAAAGCTGGGCAGTGAAGATCTGAGCTCCTGAGGGTCTCTCGGACGCCTCCAGGCCAGGCCAGGGCACGGTTTCCAACAGACACCAGCTTAAAAAAGCTCCCAAAGTGCGATTTCAATCCGCAAGCAGGAGTGCTCCTTCAGGAGTGCTGCCGTTAGCGTTCTTAAATCACCGGTGGTAATTGAGGAGCAAAATGAAGGAAACGCAGAGCTCCCTCCCCTCCCGTCACCCCGCTCTAAGGCAGGAACGGGCAAACATTCCACCTGCCCCTGCTGGCTTCATCACCACTGACGGGACCGGGGCCAGCTCGACCTCTGCACTGCCAGAGGCCGGGTCCGGCACGCCGGTGCCAGCGAGCGCGGAGCAGTTACATCACGTCACAGGCTTTTGGGGTAATTCGGTTGGTATCGATCCAGCTGCAGAAGTTTGGAAAACACTTTGTCAACAACCCCCGCCCTGGCAGACTGATGCTTTCCCAGAGCGGGTCACGGTAGTAGGTGACTTTTCCTGGCCTTCTGGCCCCTGATGCTCGTTATCTTTAATGCAGGAATCCTCCGGACGCTTTGCAGCAGAGGCAGCTGCCCATCCGGGTTTGCGGCGGAGGGGGAGGAAGGGGAGGCTGAAGCACTGGGAGATTTTTAAGTGACTCCTCCAAGGTTACAAAAGGCATCTATGGTTGAGAAAGGAAGCAAAGAAACAAACCGGACGCTTCCTCCCCGCTGCTGCCTGTGAGCGCCAAAGGCAGGAAAGCAAACCCGGTCCATGCCGGGGATGGTCAGGGGTCGGGAAGCATCTCCTGCCCCGCTCCCGGACAGCGGGATGAGCAAGCCGGGCTGGGGTGCCGCCGCTGCGCTGCCCGCCAGGCCTATGGCAGAGACCCAAGGTCGTGGGGAGAGCGGTGCCACCCCTGCCCCTGGGTGCTTGGGCAGGGAGGGGGGATTTGCCCAGGATGTGCAGGGCAATTTGCCCTGGGATGCTGGGGGGGTCCCACCCTGGGATGCTCCTGGAGGTCTGTCCTTGGGATGCTCGTTGGGTCTCTCCTTGGGATGCTCAAGGGGTCCCTCCTCAGGATGCTCAGGGGGGCCCCCTCGGGATGCTCGGGGGGGCCCCCTCGGGATGCTCGGGGGGTCCCTCTTTGGGATGCTCGGGGGGTCCCTCTTCGGGATGCTTGGGAGCACCTGTCTCATTCAGCCAGGGGGGTCCCACCCAGGGATGCTCAGGGGGGCTCCCTCGGGATGCTCGGGAGCGCCTGTCCCATTCACTCACGGGGGGGGTCCCACCTGGGGACACTCGGGGGGGTCCTTCTGTGGGGTGCCGGGGAATCCCTGCCCGGTGCCCCTTCCCGCTGCGCCGCCGCCCACCTACCCAGCTTCATGAGACAGGCCAGCAGGATCCAGAGGGAGATCTCGAAGGGGATGCGGACGTGCTCGTAGTCGATGCCCAGGACCGGGAAGGCTTTGCGGGGCTTGGCGTGTCCCTCGCCCGAGCCGTTGGCCGCCTGCTTGTTCAGCGGATGGATCTCCTGGGCCGAGGAGGGCGGCGCGGGGGTGAAGCCCCCGATCTCCCCCCCCGGCAGCGGGGCCGGTTGCCCCTGCGGGGGCTCGGAGGCCAGCATGGGGTTGGCCTGCAAGCCCTGGCCGGGCAGCAGCGGCCCCAGCAGCAGCAGGGCCCAGGGCAGGGCGCGCAGGGCCGCGGCGCCCATGGCGGCGGAGGGGAAGGGGAAGGAGGGAAAGG
>VZSF01010713.1:0-18619 GCA_013398295.1 Chionis minor
ACGATGTTCACCTGCCGCATGCGGAAACTGAGAGGGGAGAGGGCGGGTCACGGCGGGGGGCGAGAGAGCTCCGGTCCCCCAAGGAGGACACTGTGACATGGTCCCGGCCACTCGCCTGTAGTAGGTGTAGGGCTTCAGGTTGGGCACCTCCNCCATGGAGCGGGTGTCGGGCTCGTTAGCCAGCTGGTGGACGAGCCCCCACTCTTCAGCTTCGCCGCTCTCGCCCACCTGTGGGGTGAGAGTGGGGTGAGCTGCCCCCCAGCACCCCCTTGCCCCCCCCACCCCGAGCCATCCCGTACCTGTGCCTCCACCTGCCAGCGGGAGATGGAGGTTTTGCCGTCGTAGCCCGGGCGGAACTGGAGGGTGACGGAGCGGGGTCCAATGTTGGAGATGCCCAGGTTGGTGGGGGCACCAGGGAGCTCTGCGGGGAGAGGGCAGGGTGGGTGGCACCAGCCACTCACCCCCGGCACCGGCGGCAGCCCGCTGGCATCCCCGTGCCGCCGTGCTCACCTGGCGGCACCCCCGAGGAGATGGTGGAGGAGGAGACCTGGCCCTGGCCCTTGGAGGTCATGGCAGCCACCTCGATGGTGTAGGTGGTGAGGGCGGTGAGGCCGGTGACGCGGTACTCCAGGGTGACGTTGGGCAGGTAATGGGTCACCCGCGTGTTGGTGCGGTTGTACTCCTCCCAGGAGATCCGGTAGCCTGGAACGCAGCCGTCAGCCCCCCTCACCGCCCACCCCCAGGAGCTGAGGGGGCTGGGGGAGACGCTGCAGGGTGGGAAGGGGACCAGGGTGGGAGATGCTGTAGAGTGGGAAAAGGACTGGGGGGAGATGCTGCAGGGTGGGAAGGGGACTGGGGGGAGATGCCATGGGGTGGGAGATGCCGTGGGGTGGGAGACAGGGGAATGATGCGGGAGCCGGGTACCCACCGGTGCTCCCTTACCCGTCAGGATGCCATTCTTCTCCACCGGCTCCTGCCAGCTGACCTTCAGGGACGTGTCCAGAATGTCACTGAAGCTGAGATGTCCCACGGGGCCAGGCACTGCCCAAAGACACCCAAGCTCACCCAAGGGCAGGAGCCCTCAGCACCCACGGGACCCCCTCAAGGAGTAAGCATGGAGGGGGCTCCCCTTGGACGGGGCTTCCTGGTGCTTGGCAGCACCCCCTTTCCACGTCCCCCGTCTCGGGGCTGCTCCCACCCTCCCCAGGAGCTGCACGTGGGCAGGGTCCGTCCCGCGGGAATGCAGAGCCTCCCCGTACCGTCCTCGTGGGTGCGCACCAGCTGGGGGGGGCTGCGCGGGCCGTCCCCCGGCGTGGTGAAGCACAGCACCGAGGTGAAGTACTCGGCGAATTTCCGCAGTCCCGCCACGTAGCCCACGTGGACGCTGTCCTGGAAGTTGGGCCGCACCGTCACCACCGTCGCCTCCTCCTCGTGCTCCGGCTCCCAGGCGATGAGCTGCGGGAAGGAGGAGCTGGGACGCCAGCGCCAAGCACCGACATCCCCACCCTGCACATCGGTACCACAAACACCGTCCCCCGGGCACCTCCAGCCTCCTCCTATTTATTTGGAGTTGATTAAATATCAATTAACAGTGCAGGGAACACTTGATGCCTTTAACAGCGCGTGTTTACCCGTATGAGCTGATACGGAGCGCACACTTTGTGATTAACTCCCATTGATAACAGCACGTAATCGCCCGCTCGCCTGCGTTTAGGAGGGATGTTTGGGCATTTAATTGGTATTGTGCAAGATAGCCTATAGCAACTTAATTAAATACTAATTAGGCCCTAAAAATACTAATCAAAAATACTAAGTGGCATCTAATAAGAATGTTAAATATCCTACTTGCTCTGGTTATCTCATTCAGCAGCAATTAAATTCCTGAACTTCTTTTGAGTGGATTAAGAAACAAGTATAATGTTTTAATTCAATTTAATTAATGTAAAGTTGAATTAATTGCCATTTGGAATTAATTACAGAGCATGGGAGACTCCGAGCCCATGTAAGTGTTAAATCTCAGTAAATATTATTTTAGCAGTCAGGACAGAACCAATTAAAATCTGGGGTTTCCGCGAGGAGGAGTTGAGCCACTGTGTGAAGGTCGGCCGAGGACTTTCCCCCCTGGCTGCCCCGTTTTTGGGGAGACCTGCAGAAATCGCCCCTCACCTTGTACCCCTGGTTGATGCCATTGATGAACTGGGGGCTGGGGGGGTTCCAGGTGAAGCGGATGGTGGTGGAGTTGGTGGCCTCGGTCTGCACGTTTCCCGGGGGCACCGTGGGGACTGCGGGAGGAAGGGACAGCTCACAGCGGCTCCAGCTCCGCAAGGTCCCCTCCATCCACCCCCACCCCATGCCAGCCCCCTGGGGCCCTGAGCACCCAGGATGGTGCTCCAAGATGCCTCTGGCTGGGCCAGCCCTGCCCGGCTCTGCAGTCCCTGCTCATCCCTCCCCAGCAGGTCCCAGTTCCCCGGGGTCTCCCAAACCCAGCCTCCTGCCACCCGTCTCCATCACCCCACGGCACAGGCTGTCACTGCTGGGGCCAACACCAAGCCCCTGCCTGTCCCTGCCCGTCCCTGCCTACCTCCCTGCAGCGTCCACTCGGTCACCTTCATGCTGTACACCCCCAGGCCAGCACTGTTGTACGCCGCCACCTCGATCTCGTAGTTGGTCCAGATGATGAGGTCCTCCAGGAGCAGGTTGTTGACGTCGGCGTTGGTGATGTTCTTGAACTGGTAGCCCACGGGCAGCCCAGCCAGGCAGTACCTGGGGACCAGGGGCCATCAGAGCTGCCTGCGACGCCAGGGATGGGACACCCGGGCTCCCCCACCGGTGCCTACCGGATGATGTAGCCCTTGAGGATGCCGTTCTGGTGGCTCTCGGGGGGCGGCTGCCACTGGATCATGATGGACTGGTTGGTGCGGCCGCTGGCGATGACGTTCTGGGGGGGAGCAGAGGGGGGCTCCTCGGGCAAGGACACCCTGCGGGGGACAAGGCAGGGGTGAGCACCCAGGGCCACCCGCCCCGCCGGGACCCCCGGCCGTGGCTCACCTCTCCGTGTCCTTGCTGAACTGCCCCCTGCCCACGTCGTTCACGGCGCAGAGGCGGAACTGGTAGGAGCGAGCAGGGACCAAGCCCCGCACCACCACCGAGGTCAGCTCGGGGTCCACGCTGGCCAGCAGCACGGTCCAGGGCGCGTCTGTGAGGGGGGAGAGGGGGACAGCAGGGTGGAAGCGCTGACCTGCAGGACACCAGGGTCCCCTGCCTGGCTAATGAATCCCACGGTCCCCAAGGTCCCCGCAGCATCCTTTGCCCACTGCCCTGGAGCGATGCTGGAGACCAAACTTCGCCCAGTGCCAGCGGTGCCAGGGAGGTGGGAGCAGCCCCTTACTGTTCTCGGAGACCTCCACGACGTAGCGGAGCAGGGGGCTGTTGCCGTCAAAGGGCTTGGCCCAGGTGAGATTGATGGCCCGTTTCTCCAGGGGGCTGAGGGTGGCCACGGGGCTCTCGGGGGCGTGGGGGAGCTGCCTGGACAGGGGGTTATGGAGGGGACGGTCAGGGCCAGGGAACAGCCAGGGGTGCCAGTGGGGATGAGGGGGGTCTCACCGGACGCGGAGGTGGGCGCTGCGCGAGTCGTTGCCCCCGGCCGAGACCACCTTGCAGGTGTAGGTGCCGATGTCACCCGACCAGGTCTGGGAGATGTGGAGGGTGCCCATCTCGTCCAGGCGCACCCGCGGGCCACTCTCCGGGCTCAGCGGCGCCCCGTCCTTCTCCCAGACGTACCTATGCCGGGGGAGGGGGGGGAACACCCAGGAGTGCTGGCACCCTGCGGACCCCCACAAGGGGAGAAGACCAGGGGTCCCAGCGGTGTGCCAGGTTCCCCGCGCACAGGGCACCAGGTGGCACTGCAGGACCACCAGCGCAGGGCTGGGGATGGTGGCACCCACCGTCCGCCCGCTCCCTCCCCAGGCAGGCAGGGAGGCAGCGGTGACAGCAGGCAGCCGGGGGGTGCCCGGACCCCCCAACCCTCCCAGCCCCATCACACCCACCTGACGTCCACGCTGGGGTCGTGGGTGACCCCGCAGCTCATGACGGCCTTGGTCCCCTTGATGACGCTCTGGTCCTGCGGCGGGTCAGTGATGCGTGTCCTTGCTGCGAGGGGACAGGATGAGGCACTGGCACTGCCCGGAGGGCTGCGGGGGGTGGCATCGGCGGGGGACAGCCCAAGTTTGCACCCATCCAAACGACCCGCCACGTGCCAGAGCCCATCCTCGGCGCCCCCAGAGAGCTCCATCCTGCACCACGCGTGGCAAGCGGCAGCGTCCACTGCCTGTGGAGCTGGCAGGGTCGCAGCCAGAGCCTGGCCGTCGCGGCGCTGGGTGACACGGGCGCGCTGGGGGGTGCCTTACCCCAGACGACCAGGTCGGCAGAGGCCTCGTCCACGCCACGGGAGTTGGTGGCCAGGCAGGTGTAGGTGCCGGCGTCGGCGAGGTGCGCGGGGCTGACGAGGAGGCTGCCCGACTCCAGCAGGGTGAAGCGCGGGAGCTGCACCGAGCCGCTGGCCAGGACCCGCTCCCCTGGGTGACACAGTGAGCCCCTTCAGCTCCCCAGCCATCGGCCAAGCCTGGTGGCCACAGAGCCCAGTGGCCGTGGAGCTCCAAGAGGCGGCTCTAGAGCGTGTGGGCAGGGCAGGCGGAGGGCCAGGGGTCAGCCTGTCCCGCACCCCAGTGTCCCCAGTCCCTTTACCTTTCTGCCACGTGATGGCCGGGCGCGGAGCCCCCGAGGTCTCGCAGTTGAGGATTACAGACATGCCATCAATCACCGTGCTATCCTGGGGACCCCTGGTGATGTTGGGGGCGATGCCTGCGAGGCGGACAGACGCACAGACGCCGCTGAAGCCCTTCCTCACGCTCCCAGGGCATGGGGGATCCCATCCCCACAGGAGGATTTCCTGGGGTTCCCAAGCTCCCTGTGGAGCCCAGCTGGGGGTTCCCAAGCACATCCCACCCGCTGCCCAGGCTCCAAGGCGGGGGGCGGGGGGCTGGCACCTACTGGTCACGGCCAGGTACGTGGTGGTCTGCACCTCGCCGGCCGCGTTGCGGGCGAAGCACTGGAACATGCCGGTGTCATCGGGGACCAGCCCGCTGATCTGCAGGCTGCCGTCTGCCAGGAGCTGGAAGCGGGACAGCTTCTCCAGGCGGATGAGAGCAGCATCCTTGTACCAGGACATCTCGGGGGGCGGCACGCCTGCAAGAGCCATGGCCGTGTCAGGCGCAGGGCTGTGGTGGCACGGGGAGGGTGGCTGGAGGGCGGCTCACCTTTGGCTTGGCAGGGGATGGCCACCACCTTCTCCATCTCGGCCATGATGTGCCTCTCCGGCTCCTTGACAAACTGTGGCGGCTCTGCAAAGGGAAGCCCGGCGATGGGCAGGGGATCGCGCTAGAGCCGGGGTCCTCCACACCCACCACAAAACCACCCCCAGTGGCTCCCGCCTGTCACTTCCCCTCCTAGCCCTGTGGCTGAGACAGCCCCAACTCATTGCACATGTGGTTTCGGCTGCCCGCAGGCAGGGTCTCACCCAGGACGGAGAGGTAGGCGCCCTCAGCCACGGCGGGCACGCTGCTGCTGCGGAGCACGGCCTCGCACTCGTAGTAGCCGCTGTCGCTCAGCGCGGGGTTGAGGATGGTGAGCCGGCGGCTGTAGTCGCTGATGCCGCTGGAGAGGGGCACCCCGTCCTTCTTCCAGACGATGTGCAGCTTGATCAGGGGCCTGGGGGGGCCAGCAGCATGTCGAGAGCTGGCCCCAGCCCCCGTCGAGCCGCCCACCTCCCTCCATCCCACAGGACCCAGGAGTGCCGGTGCGAAGGGACCTGGGGGCAGCCAGACCTGGGGCCGGGCGATGCCAACGGCGACATGCCCCATCCCCGTCCCGTCCCCCCCGCCGCTACTTGCCTGGCATTGGCCACGCACTCCATGGTCACCTCCGAGGTCCCGGCCACCACGCTGGTGTTCCTGGGTGGGACAATGATGGTGGGTGCGATGGGATCAGCTGGGCCACCCACGTCTGGGGAGAAGGAGGCCAGAGGGACAGCCATCAGCACCCATTGCCCCCTGCTCACCCCCGGGGTGCCCCGGCCCCCAGCGAGGCTGATGGGGCACCCAAAGCCCCCTGCCGGCTCTGCCTGGGATGGAGAAGACAAAGGTGGCAGGGACCAAAGGGACACGGGCTCCACTCTCCCGTGGGAAGGATGGAGAGGGCCAGCCTGTCACCTTGGCATCAGGTGCCGCCACAGCTCTCCCTTCACCCTCTCCTCCCACGGGAGCCCGTGACACCCCACGGCACCAGCCCGGCCCCAGCCGGCGTGGCAGCACGTCGCAACCAGCAGGGAGGAGGGAGAAGGGGAGTATATAAAGCAAAATGATTGCAACAATAAAAAACCCTCATGTAGGCGCTGTAAAAATGCGATCGGCTTGAAAGCTGCTGATATAGCTGAATCCATAAACATGGGCTCCGGGTTGTTTATTGCGCACTGGGACGCCGAGGTACAGAAAAACAGATTAATGGGGCAGGAGGGGAAGGGGGACAGGCAGAGCCCTCCGCGGAAAGGGGTAACCCCCGCCACGGAGCAGCAAGAGGGGAGATGGGATGAGAGTACCAGCAGGGCTGATGCCACTTTGGGGCATCTTCCCCGGGACAGGCTGTCACCACCTGAGCCCCTCGGCCAGGAGCCGAGATCCCCAAGGGGACCGGAGGGACGGGGCCACAGGGTGTCCCCCAGGCAGCGGCTGATCCGGAGCAACGTGGGCTGAGAGGGGAACAGGGGCACGAGCGGAGCAGGGTGTCCCCCAGCAAAGCTGCTCCCCTTGGGGCTACCCCGCACCATCCCGCAGCCCAGTCCCAGGGCACGGCTGGATCCAGCCCCGGCGGCGGGGGCGGCTCTGCCCGGGATGCAATTAGCGCCTGCAGCACAGCCCAAAGTGCCTAAATAAATTTTGAGGCGGCTGAACTGTTAAGTCAGCAGAAGCCGGAGCCTCCGAAGAGATTTACTGCAAATTAAAGTTGGGGGCGAGCCANNNGGCGGCGCGGGGGGAGTGGGGCCGGGGGGGGGCGATGCCCCCTGCACTCACTGGCCACGGTCAGCGTGATGGGCTGGCTCGTCTTGTTGTCCCCATTCTTGTCATTCACCGCCTGCACGTAGTAACGTCCCGCGTCCGGGGCCACCGTGGAGAGGATGACGAGGGTGTTCTCCAGCGTGATGGCTCTGCGGGGACAAGGCGGAGGCGTGAGATGGGGATGCAGCCCAACGGGGACACTGACGCGGCGAGCTGGGACCCTCGTTGCCCCATCCAGCACCCACACCGGCCTCGGGGCACCCACGTGGAACGGGCACGACCCCCGGCCTTCCTCCCGCCTGCCCCAGGCACCAGCCCCTGAACAGGAAGAGCTGGGACTGTGCTGGGACCAAGCCCCACACCCCCCCCCGAGCCAAGCACAGCACATCGGACGGTGCAGATTAATAGGACTTTTTTTTTTTTTTGGGGGAACGATCTAATCTGCTGGAAACATAAAATGGTTTGGGGAATATATTTTTTACCATTAAATATGAGATAAAGGAGTTTTATCTCCTCAATCCTGCTTTGCAAATAGAAAGGAGACCAGTTCAATTCCTGCATAATGTGGGTTACAAATTCAATTCCCGCACGCTGCGTCTGCCAGTGCCGGGCTTGCTGCTCCAGTGGCACCAGTGCCTGCTGAAGTCCCCCGGGGACACCTGGCACACGCATGTGCCGTGCCCACGTCTGTCACATTGGCTGCCACTCCCGCACGTGCCGCGTCCCTTTCGCCCGCCGTCCTCCCTCTTATTTTCATTTTTCTAAAAAATTCATTTCCCCAGTGACAAACAGAGCCATTAGTCGCCGAGCCCATCTCCGGGTTTTAGCACGATGTGCTCAAGACGTCTGTTCAACATCCTTATTGCAAGGACAACAGCAGCCAAGGGAAACGCAGCCCCTCCAGATGCCGGGGGGACGCCAGGGGGACTCACATGCGGCTGCTGGGGGAGATCTTCCGTCCGTCACGAAACCAGGTGACCTGGGGCTGGGGGAAGCTGGCGATGTGGGGCGCACGGATGACAGCCGCGTCCCCGTGGGACACGCTCTGCTGCGTCTCGCTGTCCTCGAAGCTCCCCATGTCTGCGAAACGTGCGGGAGACACACGTCAGGGGCTGGGGAGGGGCTGGCAACGTGCCTGGGGACCCAGCAGGGTCCGGTCCCAGGTCCAGCTGGAGGCCACGGGGATGGGCTCCCCCAGGGGATGCAGAGGGGCTGCCCTGGGGTCTGCTCTCTGCTCCCCCCTCGGCTGGGGCGGCTCAGCGGGCACAGGGCACGGGCTGGTGGTGGGCTTGCACTCGCTCCAGGATCCGTCCCTGCAGTACCCGGAGCCGTGCGGCCCCACGACCCCCACACCAGGCTGGAGACCCCTGCCCATGTGCCCTCCACCAAGGACGGGTACCGCCGCAGCGAGGAGGGCTCAGTCCCGGGGCTCCCCGGCATCTCTTCCTGCCCCACGCCACGGCTCAGCGCCGGGAGCATCCCGGCACGACCTTGGCTCCGCAACCCGCTGCCTCCGTCCTGCCCAGGCACTCGCCGGCTGGAAGCGCGCAGCAGCTGAGGGAAGCAGAGGGAAGCAGGGTGCACGGGGAAGGGGGTGGGGGATTTTTATTGACTTCCCTTAATTGCTGTAATTAAAAACATGTAAAGAATCTTTTTTTAACGACTTTGCCATTATCATTAGTTGTTAGCACAGCTGCCTTATTAATTTCTCATTAGCGTCCTGATTTGTCATTGCTCCTCAGGAAGGGGTCTATGGGGATGGGACTGGGAGGATCCCGGAGCAGAGGGGTGACAGAAAGGGGGGAGTCTCCCGGGGCGCAGGGCCAGCGTCCTGGGACTCAGCACCCTCCTGTCCTGCTTAAACGCCCCGCGGTGCCTCTGCGTCACCCCCCAGCGCAGACCCCTGGGGTCTGGCCCGTCTGGTGCAGGTCTGCTTGTTTGCAGGATCCGTGCCGAGCCTCCGGCCTGGCTGCCCGGCTGCTCCGGTGCTGATGGATGCAGCCGCTCGGCCCCGCACGCTCCTGTTTGCTCCCAGTAACGATCATAAACGGTGTTTGCTTTAAGCGCTCGATGCAGCCGGGGAGGAGCCGGGACCGTTTTCGCACTGCAAAGTGTTTTGCTCCTCCAGGGAGCCCGAGCCGCCCGCTCGGATGCGGTGCCACAAGTTTCCCGGCCTCGGCACTCTCTGCCCGCACCCCACGCTCTGCCCTGCCCATGGAGTGCCCCCCAGCACCCCCAGCCACCATGGCCCGACCGGGCAGCGGGAGCAGCAGAGGCAGGAACAGCCCCGTCCCTGCCAGCGTCACCCCAGGGATGCTCCGGACTCGCGTGTGCTGGCCACGGGCTGCACCGTGCACCCGAGCCGTCCCGTGGCACCGTGGGCTGGGTGTCCCCGGTCGGTCCCCCGCCGAGCGGGGCTGTCACTTACAGGCCACCTGCACCTCGGTCTGGCGCTGCAGCAGGGCTCCCATCCGGTTGCGGACGATGCAGCGGTAGAAGCCGGCATGCGTGCGGTCCAGCGACGTGATCATGTACCTGCGGGAGAGCGCAGCCACCTCAGGACACGCCATGACTGACCGCCACCCACCCCAGTGGCACGGGGGGACATCCGAGTGTGCGCGACAGCCCCCGGCAGAGGCTGCGGGTCCTACACAAGCCCCCCATTTACTGCCGGGCAGCGACCCCTGCGCCAGGTGCCAGGTATTCCCCAAGGAGCAGCTGCTGGAGGGGTGTGTGTGCACGCCGGTGCCTCTCCGTGCGAGCTCGTACGTGTGCGCGCACACGCGCACGCTGGGGAGGCAACACAGTGGCCCTCGCTGCCACAGAGGGACTTGCGGCCGGGCACAGCGGAGCTGCATTCACCGCACCAAGCACTTGGCATGAGCCACCCGCCATCGCCCGCCCTGTGCAGGGGTGGCCGGTGAGTCACCGTCGTGAGCGGGAGGCGCTGGGCAAAGTGGCTTTGAGCTGTCAAAAGCGGAGGCGGCTGCCAGGGACCTGCCACCTGCCGTCCTGACCCCTGCGCAGCGCGGCAGAGGCACACCGGGGTCTGCCGGTGTCGCTCCACCTTGGCCCCACGCATGGCTGAGCCCAGCACCGCTCTGATTAGCCGGATCTGAGCTGCCTTATCGTCCCCAGGCCCAGCTGCTGCTCTTATCAGCCACCAGCGCCAGCAGCTGATAAGCAGATAAAGGAAATAACCACGTCTCTACTCACTCATGGCCCCCGAGCATCGCCGGGGTCCCCAGGCTAGACCCCGCCGCCACCAGACCTCCCCCACCCCCAGAAGGGATGCAGGCACCCCCCAAAATTGGCTGGACCCCCCTTCACCAGCCTTGCAGGTGGGTGACCCTGGGGGGATGAGCAGGCACCGCAGCATCGCCTTCCCCGATGGGGAGCGCTCCGAGATAAAGCAGAAAGGGAATAAATAACTAAGCTCAACCCTCCTTGCCCAAAACCTAATCTTGCATTAAAACCTGCCGCGGGCTGTTTCGGCAGAGCTTTGTTTGTTCTTTTGATAACTGAGCGTAAATTAAACTTTCATAAGACAGGAGAAGCACGTTCCCTCTGCCGCAAAGCGCGGCAGCCCCCTGTGCCCACCTCCCCGGTGCGGGAGATGGTGCCGGGGACACGGGGCTCCCGCCTCGCCCGGTGGCACCACCGAGCCGGGGTGGGCACAGCGGGGCTGGCGTCAAACCTGCGGACACCCACCCACCCACGTGGCGTGCCAGGGGTCACCCGTCCCCGTGGGAGAAGGGAAGATGCCCTTTGGGAATGAGTCCTTGAGTGTCACAGCTGATATTTTAAAATGATCCCCAGAGGCTTTAAATAAGATATTTCAATTCCACGGAGCTGTCAGGAACTGATGCGGACACCAGGAATAATGGGCCCGCTCTCCTTGTGGTGTCCTCGTCAATAAATCACACGCACACGCAGTGACTCCTAAACACACGCATGCGGACGGATGGACAGATGGACGGACACTCGCTGATGCTCAGCTGCCTGCTCAGCAGTAGAGGGGCGCGCGTCGTCCCCCCCTCTGCGCATCCCCCTGCCACGTCCTCGCTGCCACGTCCCCTCCAAACCCTCCTCCTGGGGAAGCCCCCGGCACAGCCCACGAACCCCCTGTGGGACCCAAACCGCCCCCACCCTTGGGGGTCACACGCACCCACGCACGAAGCACCCACCGATGCACGGCCCCACGCGCTGGGACACCTCCATGGGCACAGGAAGCCTTCGCCCCCACAATGGGGACACCCCTGCAGCCCCAATTCCCAGATCCTGGTCCCCGCACCCCCGGAGCCGGAGGAGCTATTACGGAGCGGAGCTCTCGCACACACCTAAGCGGCTGAAAATAGCCCAGAGGAGAAAGGAAATCAATTACCAGGCACAGCCTGGCCCGCAGTCATTAACCAAATACGAGCAGAGATTTTGTTCTCAGCTGCTCGGCTTCCACGGAGGCTTTTATCCAAAATCGCTCTGATTTTATTCCCTTCCCCCACCACGCCTGGCTGTAAGGGGTAACTGCTCTCACCCGCCATGCCGCGGGCAGGAGGTGGAGGGGTGAAGCCCGCAGCCCCAGCACCCCCTGCAGACCCCCGGTACGAGCAACGGGAGCTGCCACGAGCCACGGCTGCTCCTCCATCACCAGGAGCTCCTGGCTCCACCGCGCCATCCGAGCCAGCGGCTCCTCCGCTTGGGGCTGATGCTGCCGCCCAGTGCCCGCGGGCGCTGCCCCAACCGGGTGGCTTTGCCCATCCACCAGCCCGGAGACAGGTCTTGCAGCGCACGAGCCGGGACGGAGGTCTGGCCGCGCTCCCGCCGCAGCCCTCGCTGCTGACTCCGCTGCTCCAGGGGCTCCTTTGGTTTGTTTTTAAAGAGGGCGGTTGACAGGGCATCATTGTCTGTGGGGAAAAGCACTTCCGAAGCAAGGACTGACCCAGGCTTCGGAAAAACACACTGATGGAAAACAGCAGCGGTCTCCAGGCTCGGTCAGGAACTGGCTGTGCCCCGCTCGGCCCCGGGGTCAGGAGGGGCTCCAGAGCATGCCGGGGGACCGGTGAGTTTGCAGAAGCCAGCAGAAGACTTTGGCAGCGGATCGATCTGACAGACGGATGGGCTGCACGTCGGGAACAGCGACCTCCTATTCCATCCACCCAGCAGCTCCAGTGCCGCCAGGCAGGACGGGACGGGGCACAGCACCGCCATCAGCCATGATCCCCCCACCTCGCCACGCAGCCCTGGCAAGGCACCGGCAGCACCGACACGCTCGGCATGCCGGGCCGCATGCTCCGCCTTGTCGTTGTAGGGCGGCTCCCGGCGCAGCGAAGCCCCTGCGCTCCAGCAGAGCGATGCCCCAGCCTTGGCTGGCGCTCCCGGCTCTATTATTGTGGGGCTGCTGAGAAGCGTGGGGCTGACGCTGCCGAATTATTATTAGATTGAGGGGGTGGAGAGGGGCCGGGAAAAGCATCAGCCAAAGGATTTGATCCATCAAATTGAAAGCCAGAAGAGTGCAGAAAACTGCGCGGTTCTTCCAACGCCGCCCAGTAACAGCAACAGCTGGATCAGATTTTGGGTATAAGCACATTGGCACAGTCCCCTTTGATTAATATCCTGTATAACGACTAATTAATTCTAGAGGGGACATGTATTTGAATAGTTACTGTGCGATAATGAAATGTCAAGTGAGCATTAAAACACACTTAGCAGAGGTTTAACGACTCCCAGCATCTGAGCCACGCGCCCCAGCACCTCTGCCCGCCCCCCGCCGCCGCGCTGGGCCACCGCTCAATATGGTCTTAAATAACCCCCCTGGTATTTCATCAGCCCCCGTTAACTGTATTATCGGATCTCAATTAGCTCCTGATTGGAAAGGGCTCTGTTTTGACACACGTGGCCGCAGCCGTCGCCTCTCCGCTTGCCAGAAGTGCTTTCCTTTGGTCAGGGGAATTTCGCGGGCGCCGGCAGTCCTGTAAATCGCCGCCTCAATTGGCCCTGCCAGAACAATGAGCCATTTAATAATTAATGCCCATGTATTAATCTGCCGCCTTCCTGCGGAGCAGGGATGGGAGCAAGTGAACAAGCCTCAACCCGTGTTGTGGCATCCAGAGGGCTCCGGCGCATCCCTTGCCGGGAGCTCGGCCATCGCCACCACCCAGCTCAGGTGGCATCTGCCGGGCTCCTTCCCATGCCAGCCTGAGCCCATGCCAGGTCCCAGCACGGAGATCCCCTCCGTCGCCTTCTGCCTGCACGGCTCCTGGGCAATGCTGCCCGGCAATCGCAAGCCACCCCCGGCCGCGTCCCCCTCCAAGCCAAACAGGGCACAGAGAAAGGCAGGAGACGCAGGAGCATCACCGGCAAAGCTCACCCCGTGCTGCCCGTCACCAGCTCGGCGCCGCCTCATCCGCGATTCCGGGGACTTTGCCACACGCAGCAATGCCGAACGTGAAGCCAGCCAGGCTGGAGCCACAGGCACCAGGAGCTCACTGCCAGGCTCCCACCTAGCCTGGCTGCAGCCCCTCTGGGCTTCATCAGCTCCCATTAATTATACGATTTACGGGCAATTAGCTCCCCAGGGGAGAGGGCTGTGCTTCCCACCTGGGCTGGCAAAGCGCCCGTCCAGCCGGAGCAGGAATGTGCTCCCGGCGAGCAGCGGCACAGGTCGGGGTTCCAGCAGGGAGCTGGGGGTGAGTCACCCCGTTTGTGCCCAGGCCTGTGTTTTTGAGAGGGATCTGGCCCCGTGTTTTACATAATTTGGGGAACAAAGTCCAGGTTTCCAACATCTGCGGTCCTTAAAAGGCCATAAAGGCTCGGCAGGGTCCCGTGTGTGCCGCTCCGCCACGTTTCCCGCACCCCCGGGGGACACGCACCCCAAAGCAGCCCAACCCAGTGAGGGGGGGTCAGAACAGCCCCAAACCTCCTTGGTGAGCCCAGGAAGGGCAGCTCCTGCCCACCTCCCCACGCACCGGCATGGATGGGGAGGGGTGGAAGGTACCACATGCTGGAAAACCGACCCCGGGGCGCGCGGGGTCTTGGCGAGGGGCCGCGGGGCTGCGCTGTGTCCGAGAAACCTGGGCAGCGCCGAGGCTCGGCCGCGCCCGCCCTGTTTTGCTGGGGGGAGCGAAGCCAGCCAGCGCCGGAGATGTAATTACACTTTCCCGGGCTCCGAGCTCCCGGCAAAGGGGATGTGGGCTCTTGGGAAGAGGCAAGGGATCCTTTAGTCGCTGCTGGGCTCCTGCACCAGCTGCGGAGGGACGTGGGGAGAAGAAAGAGAGCTGATTTAGTAGATAGAAGATGCATCTCTACGGATGGGAGTCTGTCCAGAGGTAATCTATGTGTAAGGTAATTTCCGAAGGCAGCAGGACTCGATGCAACCCTTAATAGGACAATCTCATGTGATAAATTACCAGACCCAACTAATCTGCATGTTAAATTTCTTGTATGAGAAATAAATATCCTCAATTCACCAGAGAAGCGCTTTCCTTCCGAGGATTTCATTAAAGACATCAAGCTGCCTGATTTGCATGTTATGATTCCTCATACGAGGAGCAGCCAGGCTCCGGAGAGCTCGCAGGAGAGCCCGGCACCGGCGAGATTATGCACGGAAAAACAGAGTTGGCCCTGGAGAGCGCAGTGCCGGCGTGCCAGGGCACGGGAGCGGAGCGTACCAGCAAGCCTCCGCCGCCCGCCCTGCCGTCACCTTAACGAAGGTCACAACGGGCACTGGAGGGGACGGGGCCTTGCTGCGGGGTGCCCAGGCGGGGGGCGCAGCCGGGGTCCCAGGGGAGAGCTGTCTCCACGCACCCCATGCAGCGCAGCAAGTGGGTGAAGGCAGGCTGGTCCCTGATCCCCCACGGTCCCCAGGGATGCTCCCAAAGGGAGATGGCTCCGTGCACGCACAGAGCCGGGCTGGTCCCCAATCCCCCATGGTCCCCAAGGATGCTCCCAAAGGGAGATGGCTCCGTGCACCAGAGCCAGGCTGGTCCCCAATCCCTTCTTGATTCCGGATCACACTCGATCCCCAGGGATGCTCCTGAGGGAGGATAACTCCGCATGCACATGGAGCCAAGCTGGTCCCCAATCCCCCCATGGTTCCCAGGGACTTTCCCGAGGGGTCGGCTCCACCTGCACGCAGCGGGACTGCCCTGGTCCTCGCTGGCCCACGGCCAGGGGACCGTCCGAGCCCGTTCCCCACCTGCCCTTTGCCACACGCCAACAAGTCTCTCCGGTAGCAAGCTGGCGGCTGAATCGCTGCGGGAAGGAAAGGGCGGTCGCCATGGAAACACGCTGCCAAACTGGGAGAGTGGCTCATTCCCTCCAAACGCCGCGTAAACTTGTCTGACCATCAGCCGAGTAGGAAGCGGGGTGGTTCCTGGGGAGCGCGGTGGCCAAGGGCACGTGAGCCCTAGCCCGCAGCCCCCAGAAAAATGGATGAAGTGCACAAGGGCAGTGGCAGCTGGTGGTGCTGGTGGGATGCCCTGCTGCAGGAGAGGATTTGGGGAGGAGCAGTGGGGATGCCAAGGCCAAAACGCTTGGTGACACACCATCCTGGCCGGGAACCGTGAGGTGATGCCACCGAGTCTGACTGGCACCCTGGGCACGGCCTCGCTGGAGAACATGGCCCCGCTGGAGAGCACGGTGCATCCTGTCACGGGCACGGCCAGGCCCTGGGGAAGGTCCCGCTTGCCCCTGGAGCAGGGACACACCGCGGGGCACACGCCAACCCTGAGCCGGGGGACACCAGCTGCTCCCCGCACCCCTCACCCACGCTGCTGGTGCACCCACAGCCATTCCTGGCCCCAGCACGGACACGAGCATCCCGGAGCCTCCCCGGCCATCAGCACTAGCCCTCCCCTCTCCAAGGATTACTCTGTTTCTAAACTCGTTAACTTTTAATTACTACCTTCCCACTGCCTGAGCAGGCTGGCTCTGTGCCACCGACATCTCTATTAAAATTCAATTTCTGCCCATCATAACTAATTTTGGGACTTCGCCTTCCTCCCCGGCAGCCTTCAATTCCAGGCGAGATGTCCAAAGCCTCGTCTCGACACATTAAATCCCTGCGGAGACGCGGGGACGGGCGGCGCACGCCGGGCAGAACGAAGCTGATGCTGGCAGGTTCTGTCCTCGCCGCGGAGAGGACGGGTTACAGCCAGGCGGCGATTTGCATAGAGGCTGTTTGCTTCATTAGCCGCGGCTGGGCTTGTTTGGGTTTTCCCCACGTGTTTGTTTATTTTCTCGCTTCCTTCCTTAATCCTTTCTGGCTGGATGCTGGAGCCGGAGGCGGGGGCCAGGGGCTCCGAGGAAAGGGGGTCACCTTGGCGTGGGGAGGTGGGGCTCCAGAGCTGCCCGGCACCCCGGAGCCCCGCAGGGACACGAGCACTGGCCCCTTCCTTACACAAGGGTAAACTGAGGCACCGCACGAGCGCAGGGGCAGACCCAGGAGTCCCTGTTCTGGGTCTGGAGGTGCCCCCCCAGCACCCCGACCCGCTCCGAGGATGGGGCAGAGCCCGGGGTCGGGGTCCTGACGTCTTTCTCCCACCCAGTGCCGTGCAGCTGCCCGGGAGGAGCCCCTGCATGGGCTCTGTGTCCCCCCATCCTGCTGTCACCACCATCCCCACAATCCCGTTTAAGGGCTGACATTTTGCATTATTCCCGCTGCAGCCAGCGCGACTCCTGACAGGCGGGAGCTGCGGAGCTCAACAGGTCTCTGAGCTTCAACACCAGGACTAGGGACACGGGACCTGTCCCATGGGGCACCCAGCACTGGTGCAAACACCCGGCACCGAGCCCAGGGTGCTGGGGGCATCACAGAGCTGCCGCCACCACGGTTTGATGGGAGACAGCCCCCATTGTCCCCAAGGGTGGCTGCTGCTCCAGCACCCAGCACAGTGCCGCGCTGGGGAGGGGACCCAGCACCCGGCACGGCACCCGGTGCTGGGGAGGGGACGTCACCCAGCCACATTGTCTGTCTTCCTGGCATCCCGGAGCAGCCCTGCGTTGCTACAGCAACACGAAGCCTTCGGATTCAATGCCTTTAAACGGGGAACGGCTTGTCTCGGGCTGAATTATTGATTAAAACAGAGAGGATGACACACGCACACAGAAAAGACGGCGAGAGGTGCCCGGCTTGATTTAAAGGCGAGCTCCGAGCGGGCAGTGACGCGGGGCCGGCCACGCTGCGGCAGGATTATTCGGTGCACAGGGCTGGATGCCCGAACCTGGGGCAATCTCTCGCGCCGCCCTTTCTCGCGCCTTCCCTCGGTCGGGCTGTTCCCAGGGAGCCACGAGCCGGCCGTGATCTGCGCCCTGGTGTTAATCCCGCCTGTGCAAACGCCTCCTCCCCGGTGTTGACCTGCGTAAATCCACCGTTTGCTCTGCAAACAGAGCTGGCAGCTCCCAGCACGCTAACCGCTGCCGCCGCGCCACCCACCTCCCGGTGACGGCATCCCCTCACCGGGGCACCGGCGATGCCCACTGTGCCACGGCGGCCGCCGGCAGGGACCAGTGTGCCAGGTGGGATCCGCCCTGGGTGCTCGGCCGCGGCAGCGGGGACTCACCGATATTCCAGGGAGAACTTGGTCAGCTCCCGGCTGTTGTGCAGCCACTTGAACTCCAGGGGCCAGCTGCCCTCCGCCATGCACGTCAGGACCAGGCGGTTCCCCTCCAGGTGGACCTGGCTCCGCACCGGCTCTGTCTTAAAGTACGGGGAGACATCATCTGCGGAGAGAGGAGGGAAAGGGGCTGAGAGACACGTCTGGCCCCACAGCCTGCCGGCCCCACAGCCTGCCGGCCCCACGGCAGGAGGACCACTTCATCACGGGCACAACCGTCACCCAGCAGCTTGCGTGCACATGGGCAAGGGGATGCTGGCGGCCACCTCCCCGTCCCCCTGTGCCAGCCAGAGCCCCCAGACCCCTCCACTGGCCATTGTCCCCCCTGAGCCATTTCCCAAGCCTATCCACGAGAGCTTAGTCCATCTAGGGTTTATCTAAGCTCCTTCCTTTGCTTTATTCCTGGCTGCCTTTGTAGCGTTTCAGAAGCACTGAGCTTTTAACTCGGGGGGCGAAGGGGGCGGAGGGGCTGGGAGCAGAGTGAGACATAAACACTTACTCCTCTCCTGTTTTATTTGCTAAGTAAAACTATAAATCGAAACACACAGCTCCATTTTCTGCTTAACAAATGGAAGCCCTTTTACTTCAAAGACACATTCATATTCCCCAGCAGCTTTCAAGTGCGCTTTCAATCACGGCTTTGGGTTTTTTCTTTGGGGTAGGGCTTTGCTTTCTTGTGTGCGCGAGCTGAATTCCTGCCACGGCTCTCCGCACCGTGAGCCGGCACCAAGCAGTGCCCGCGGCCGTGGGCTCAGCCTGCTCCGGTGCCCTACCACCACCTGGGGAGGGTGTCACGAGTTTGCGGGAGCTCAGAGGCACCCAGACAAAGCCAGACACACGCTGGGGGTCCCTCTCCTCTCCTCTCCTCTCCTCTCCTCTCCTCTCCTCTCCTCTCCT
>VZSF01010713.1:18626-37985 GCA_013398295.1 Chionis minor
CCTCTCCTCTCCTCTCCTCTCCTCTCCTCTCCCCAGCTCCTGCAGATCCCGGGGTACCCGCCTGCTGCACCCACGTGGAAATGCCCATCTGATTTACACCCGGCTGCACCGTCCTGCCTGTCCCCAGGGTGGGCACGGTGGCGCTAAATGCCAGGCGAGTCATTAGGCAGGGAAGGACCAGCTGGTGGCTCCTTAATTTAATCCTCCTCTCTGACCTTCAGCAGCGCTGGCTGGCGCGGGCACCCTTATCCCGGTGACCCTGCCCCGGGCTGGGCTGGATCTGGGCATCGGGGCACCCCCGAAAGCAGGCGTGGGGCAGCAGGGCCGAATCCTGCAGCAGCCCAGCTCCCCAGCAAGCCCTGGACGCCGCAGGGGCAGAGGGTGCCCACGGGCACCACGGCAGCTCGGTGGCCTGGCTGGGGGCTTCGGCACCGAGCACAGCTGGCGGCAAGCCCGGCCCGTGGCCGCGTGGCTCCCCGGCACGCAGAGCCCATGGCAGCCCTGCGGCAGCCGAGCTGCGGCTTTCGGGATGCCCAAGGCATACACGCGCCACTGAGGCTGACCAAGGTGGGCTCACGGGGACGCCCAGGGGCAGGATCTGTGCCTGCGCACAGCGTGTGCCACCTCTGCACACGTGTGTGCATGGGGGCGTGCACACGTGTGCCCACTGCGGCGCAGCAGGAGCTTGACCTGCAACGCCGGGGCTGCGCCCACGCCAGGCTGGAGACCCATGGGGATTACCGCAGCCCACTGCCGCCGGTGCCACGAAACCAGTAAATGAGCCACGGACCAGACCGGGGGTCTGGCTGGGCTACACGCAGCTGATGCATCGCTGCAGCGAGGACCCCTGGCCAAACGGGCTGGTCCCCAGGCACCGGCGGTGGCCACGCAGGCACGGGCCGCACCGGAGAGCCGGACCACAGGGCTGCGCTGCGGGCGCCTGGCTGGGCGCATCCAGACCCCGACCTGGCGCATTCCATGTACACCCCCGGCTGAGCCCAGCACCCGGCACTGGCGGAGGGAGGTGTTTGGGAAGTGTCTGGGAGGTGTTTGGGAGGCGTTTGGGAGGCAGGGTGCTGCTGGCACACCTTCCCCTGGGCCCGCACGCCGTTTGCATACATCCTAATTTGATTTTAAGCAGCTAAGGCTCATCTCGCTTTGAAGCGCCCCAGCCATCTGTTCTGCATTAAGGGGTGAAAAACGGCGCAGAGGAGGAGAGGCGGCTCCTAATTCCACTATTGATCGTACGATCGTTATCCGCCCGCAAAGGTCACGGCAGCCGCCTCGGACCGAGCAGCTCCCCAGCATCCCCCCAGCTCCCCCGCTCCCCTGGGAAAGCCGAAACGGCCCCAGCCGACGGCAGGGAACAGTGGGGCCGGGGCTCCCGGGTGCACTGGGCATCCCTTGCAGGGGGCGAAGGCGGGGTCTGAGCTCCAGACCCCAGCCCAGCATCGGGGGGCAGCAGGAGGAGCGGAGAACCCCAGGGAGGGGAGCATGGCTGGCAGTGCCAACATCTCTGGAGAGGCCCCAGGAACGAGTCAGGCTCTTCCCGGAGTTCACCTGCCCACCGGCTCCCCGTCAGCCGCCCGCACCGGCTCCCACCTCCAGCACAACGCGCCACGGCTCGGAGGGGAGCAGGGTGGGGGGTCCCGGTGCTGAGCACCACCTCAGCCCCTCGCACCCCAGCCCCTCGGCAGCCCCCCCTGCCCCGCTTCCCTCTGCTCCTGGCACCCCGGCAGCACGTGGCATCCCCGCTCTGCTCCCGGCAGGCCTGGGGGAGCTCCTCTCCCCTGCCATCCCAGCAGCAGGACAGGCCATGGCACCACCAAATCCGGGGTGCACAGGGGCGCCCGCCACCTCCCCACCCCACCCCAGAGCCGGCACGGATCGAGGCTGCCATTCCCCCGGTCCTGGACCCGGCGGGAGGTTTCCCAGGGCATGACAGGCAGGTCCCCCCAAAACGAAGGGTCATTACTGCTAATTCCGCCTCTCCCCCATCTGTTGTGACTGTTTACACTCCACTTGCTAATTAGAGACTAATTAGTTGGTGCAGAAATTCATCACTTTCCAAACACAGGCAGCAGCGAGAGGCGTCCCCGGGAACATCTGCACATCTGCCGGCAGTGTGGGCCCATGCCGAGCTCCCCGGGTGCCGTGCCATGCCGTGCCATCCCGTGCCATGCTGTGCCAGCTATGCCAGCCCAGCATGGTCCCCGCCCTGCAGAAAGGTCCCACCAAACCATGCCATCCCCATCCTGCCTGCACCCACCGCCGCAGCACCGGTGACCCGCGCAGGGGACGCTGCCTCCAGGCTGAGCCGCACCAGCCGAGCTGCCAGCGGTGATGGATGGGATAAATGGGATGCCAAGTGCTGGCAACAGGGAAGGGGGACAGGAGCGAGGACGACGCTGGCCCTCTCCCTCCGCTGCCGATGACATTTTAATGCCAGGGCCTCGCAAGGCACTAATCCCACCTAATGGGATCAAAATCTTTGCCCCTGCACTTTATTTACACAAGGGCCGCCGGGAGCTGGGTCTGAGCCCGGTGCATTAGTGCCGGGGAGGGGGTGCGGATATAGGGCAGGGGGCCCCGGTCTCTCCAAAAGAGCCGTAATGGATCCTAATTCCCGGGCGTAATGGGCGAGCTGGGAACTAAGCCCCTCCTCTCCCCAGCTTCAAATCCCTCTTGATGGGAAGGGATGGGGAGTTTTAAGCCAGGAGGAATCCCGGAATGCCTGCCAAGGGCTGGGCTCTGCCCGGCAGCTGCTGGCGGGGGGAAGGAGGGCGCGACCCCCCCCTCCCACGCTCGGTGAATTCCAGCAAGTGGAGACAAGATGGGAATCGGGGCACGGGGTCCCCCTGGCTCTGCCCCACTGTTGCCAGCCCCCAGCAAAGGACCAGCAGCTCACGGGACACCCGGGTCCTTCTCCCATCTCTGCTGTGGATCCCTCGCACGAGCACCAGGACAGCAGGGGGGGGACCATGGCCCCCCACCATGCCGGGGTTCAGCCCTCGTTCAGCACAGAGTCACCGCTCCGCTGCCCCTTGGGGACAGGGGGTGACATCCAGCCTCTCCCCTCCCCAGGGTGCTAATTGGAAGCTGGTCAGCCCAGCACCCATTCCTGCTAATTGACATGAATCAGGGTGAGAAGCAGCGGGATGCGCCGGGCTGGTGCGATGCCCCAAATCCCATCCAGACACCCCTGGCAGCTCCAAGCACCCAACAGAGCCCAACCAGCACCGGGCACCAGCACCCAGCGCTGTGCCCACCGCCTCAGCCGCCCCGCGCCAACACCAGCTTGGGGAAAATACCACATTCCCTCTAAAATAGCACAATTCCCTCCCTTCCCCACCAGCCCCTCCGCTCCAGCCAGGATGCGGCTGGTGCAAAGGGACTGCGCTGGGAAGGGATTGCCGCGCTGGCTGCACCCCACCTGCACCGTGGGAGGGGGGACAGAGCCGTGTCCCCTGTCCCCCAGGCTGCGCAGGGCTCTCCCCTGTCCCTCCAGGGCATCGCTGCTCAAAAAGCAGGATGGCAGCGTGCCGGGGACGCTGGCACGGCCGCCTGGCACTGCCACCGAGCAGCCCTGCGCTACGGCTCCGGCCCCCCGTACCCCCCCGGCACAGGGAGATGGAGCTAAATCTCTTCTGCATCAGACTATCGCCGGCGCTCCGCAGCATGAAGAGATTAAAAAACAATAAAGAGAAAGCGAAACCCTCCGCTATAATTACCAGCCTTTAGCCGCCAGCGGAGGCAGGGAGGGAGGGAGGGAAGGAAAAAGGGGGAAAAAGAAACAGAGAAGAAGAAATCCACTAAAATTTTAATAGGAACCACTGCATTTAATTTAACGACACATTTTTTCAATTACCAGAATAATTGTTTTATTCATAAAACGAGTTTCAATAAAGAGGGTAATTTTCCTTTGTTTTTATTATTCATTTGTGTAACATATTCGAGGCACAGTTCCCTGGCACCGCAGCAGCCGCTCAGCATCTGGGGATGGGGGGAGCCGGGGCAGGGGGTCTAAGCCGGCGTGGCAAGGAAGGGGTTAACATCGCCAGGGCACCCCATGGCCCCCAGGCACAGCATCCATGGGGGACCGTGACACCCCTGAGCGCCCCGGTGGGGTCACAGCCCTGGCTGGGTGCAGTGAGAGATGGCCCCGGGGGACCCGTGCTGGCCAAGGCACACTGTCCCCAGGGACAAACGCGTCCCCTCCGCGGCCACCCTGGCTGGGTGGCCCGGTGACCTGGCTGGGGACAGGCGAAGCCCCACGGCCATGAGCTACCCCAGGAGCCGTCCCTTGGCTAAGTCAGGTTTTCTGCTTCTCGGACGCGGGCGTGCGGTTGGGAGGCATCAATTTTTCAGCGGCTGCTGGTAAAGTCATCAGGCTGATTAAATGGCGCACGCCCCTGCGGGGACGGAGGGCACGGCCCCACCGCGGGGACGGGAGCCGCTGCAACGCACCGGCATGGCCCCCGGTACCCCTGGCATCCCCACCGCGGTCCCCTCCCGGGGTGGTCACGGGGGCCACGCAGGGCGGGCGGCCGGCAGGTGCCGGAGGATTAGCAGCGCTCTCCAGTGCGCTGGAGCCATTAGTATTCCTGAGACGAGGCTTCATCCCCTTAATAAAAAGCAAACACAGAATTGAAATGCTGAACGCTCCCGGCACCTGGGAGCCGCGTGCGCAGCGTGCCACTGCGTGGGGACTCTGGTGTCTGGGGGGACCCAGGCATCCGGGGGCAGACCCAGGCGTCGGGCGGGCACCAAGGACAAAGCCAAGTACAGCACCGTGATCGCAGCGGCCCCGCTCGCCCCCTCCCAGCACCTGGGCAGGCACAAAGCAACCTGTGCCGCTACCTCCCGAGCACAGACCCCCCCCGAACTCACTGCACGTGTGGTCCCCACTTGCCAACACCCATCTGCTCCGCCGGCAGACGGCAGCCCCTGGCCTCACCAGCCTCATTTGGCACAGCAGGGCCAGCGTTGGCATCGTGCCTGGTGCCCGCACCGCGCTCCGGCAGAACACATCCCCTTCGATTCATCGCCTCTCCCACAGCAACGTGACGCCGGCTTCAAATTTAGGGAAGGGGTGGCAGGGAAAGCACCAAACCCAGCCACACGGTGATGGAGAAGCACTTGCAGCAGCAGGGATCGTGGCACCCATGCAGCACCGCTCGCCCGCGTGGACATCCCATCCCTGAGCGTGGCTCTGCTGTGACACCCTGCCGGCACAAGGCTCTTGGCAGAGCCCCACTTTCATCTCCCTGCCTGGCAAACCCAGGTTTGTCCTCAAAACCCACCAGCGAAGGGTTTTGGTGCCCCGCGGCAGCGCAGCAAGGCGCCGTGCCAAAGCGCCTTCCTTCCTCTCTAACCTGCCTGGCTCACACGAACGTCTCCGGCGAAGCGTGGCGGCGGCGTGGCCCCGCGGGAGGAGCCGTGCGTGGCAGGATGGAGACACGGCACAGCGTGGCACGGCACAGCGTTGGGCTCAGCCCACTCCAACGGGGGATGGAAGGCAGCGCTGCTGCGCTGGATGCGGTGGGGGAAGACCCGCTTCGTGAGGCACCAGCCCTGTTCTGCCAGGACCCCCTGCCCTGGGCCCAAGGCGGGGGTCCCTCCGCAGCCCCCGCAGCAGCACAGCTACGAGGCGCCGAGCAGGGACACGTTTGGGGGCTGAGGGACCCCCTGCTTGCACTGGGACCGTGTGGCCCCAGGGGCACGGGAGTCCCCACCTCTTCCGGTGCCGTGGGGAAGGGGCAGCCCGGGGGGCTCCAGCCCCCGCCACACGCTGTGGCCTCCCTGGGGCTCACACAGGGCCGGCAGCGGGGCAGGACGGCTCCACCCTCCCCAGCCCATCGCCCACCAGAGCCGATATCCATCCCAGCATCCGCCCTCCGTCCTGACCCTGGTGGCAATAGCTGGGCTGGGAGCACAGGGTGAGCCACGAGGGACAGCCCAGGCGTCCCTTGCTCCCCCCCAGGCTGGGCTGGTGGCCGTGGGGTGCCGCGGGGCAGCCCCAGACCCCACTGGCACACGGAGCAGTGCCAAAGGGACCCAGCACAATCTCAGCCCTGCGGATCAGCCAGGACACTCCGCACACCCCCACTTGTGGTGTGTCTTCTAATGTGGGGTTTTTCTTCTTTTTACTAAGAAAAAGACTTATAATTGCAGATGTGTCCATTAATCCACACCAGTTACTTTCTTCCCTTCCTTCCCTGCTTTTTCCTTCCCTCCCCTTCCCCCCCCACTGAGACCAAGAGCTTTAAAACTCTCCTTCTGGCTATTAATTAAAAGCAACCTCTCCACTATCGTGAGTGTACTTGCCACAAATTAATAGCGGCCTTCTTAATCAAATCTTATCTCCTCTCCGAGCGCCCAGTGCGCGGTGCTGGGGTTGGTATCCCAATCTGCCCGGCCGTGAAATGCAATTTCCAATGCTCCGTTGGACTCGGCAGCTCCGCTCCGTCTCCTCCTCCCTGGCCGTACCTGTGCCGGCCCGGCAGCGCCGCCTCAGCCGAGAGGGAGGGCGAGGGGCCCGGCGCACTAACTGCAGAGGTGGCTCCCAAAAGACATGCTCCATTTCTCAGCCATTTACCGCGTTTATCCGCAGCCCCCGCAGACGGCACTTGCCGCCGTGCATTATTTAGAGGGCACAGCCTGAGCCGGGGTGGGGGGTCGGTGCTCGCCTGCGGCACGAGGCTGCGAGAGCAATCCCGGAAATCCTGGGGTTGGGAGTATGGGATGGCAGCACAGCTCCTCAGGGGGGTCAGCCAAGAGCGATGCTCTCGGACCTGCGAGCTCGCGGTGCGTCAGGTGCCACGGCACACCGGAGAGTGTCGTCCCTCCCGTCGCCGCAGCACCGTCCCCCAATCCGTCCCACCAGATTTCCCTTCTCCCCACCCACACAGCGCCATCCCACCACATCCCAAGTAGTGCCCCTTCCCAAGGGCAAGTGCAACCCCAGGATGACGACGAGGATCCACGTGTGCCTGGCAATGCCACCCCAAGGCAGCCCCAACCCCACAGATGTCACCGTCCATCCCGGCCACAGCTCCAATCCGTCCCCGTGAGCCCAGCCGGGCCGCGGCAGACCCCAACCCACTCCGAGCTGCCGCAGTTCCCCACTCCCGTGGGGTTCCAGGTAGTGAACGTGAGCTGGGACAGAGCAGGACCTGAAAACGGTGCCCTACGGCTGCTGCCTCTCCACCCTGGGGCTGCTCATCCCAGCCCTCTCCTTTGCCGCTCAGAAAACCCGGCGCTGGCTGCGATTTTCCTGCTTCCAGAGGCAGCCCTGCCTCCCCGACGCTCTGAGACGGGCTGGGGAGGGTTCAGCTCGGTCCCCCCCGCAGCACCACCACCCAAACCCAGCCCCAAGCGGTGGGGAGATGATGGGATGGGGGCTGCATCTGGGAGCGACCCAAAAAGGAGCTGCTTCTCATGAAGCAATGGCAGAGGGGAGCCAGGCGGGATCTGAACGGAGGCAGAGCAGCCTGGAGAGCCTCCCTCGCTCGGCCCCAATCACGCCACGAGCGCAGGAATAAAACCATCTTTGTTGCACGTCAGAGGGGCCGCGGCCCCGAGCCGTCGGCAGGTGGGAGCGGGGCTGCACCATCTGCCTTCAGAGGACGCGGGAGCGTCTCGCAGCGGCTGCATCCCTCCAGCGGCAACCCCGGAGCTGAGCCAGGCCCCGTGCCCATCCTGCCCATGACCCGGCACCGGGGCGACCCTCGGGGAGAGATCCGGAGCAGGATGGTGCAGCCGATAGGCTCCCGGGCTTCACGGGCACGCGGCGCCCTCACACTCTGCAACGACCTTGCTGCCGAAACGCATCCGTCTTTGCTGCGCTGCCTCACGCTGAGCCCGTCAGACAGCACGGCGGAGGGGCAGGGGCCACGGGGGAGCTGCCAGCCACGGGCACGCTGCCCCGTGGGTTGGGGCCACGGCTCCTGCCCACCCGGAGAGACGCGGGTGGAACTGGGCGCCTTCTCATCTCCATTGCCGACCCTCCGCGGGCGGGTGGAATTGCTTCAGCGAGGAGGAAAAAGGTCTTCTCGGTGGTGGAGGAGCCCCTGGGAGACGAGGCCAAGCATCCCAACCAACCCAACCCCCAGCACGTGCCCCCGGCACGTCACCCACAGGGCAAGAAGGGTCTGGCAAAGGAAGGGAGCCGGAGCTGGTGCTGCCGCCCCAGCAGGGAATCAGGCTGGACCCAGCAGAGCGCACGGCTCCGGCACCACTGCCCCGCTCCCCTGCGCTTCCCTCGGAGGAGATTTGGGGTTTCTTACATGCCGTAAGCCGATTGCAGAGGTGTGTTAACTGGATTAGGTGGGAGGCTGAGAGAGACGCAGACCTGGAGGAGCTGCTCAGCGGAGCACGGCTCCTGCCCGTGTGACGCCGGCAGGATTTGCAGAGCCCGCTTTTAAACTGATTTTCTTCCCTTAAGCCTTTGGAAAGGTGTAGCTGCAGGAGGGACGTGGGCTCTGCCGCCTCCTCAACCCGTGCAAAAATCCTGCGGGACCCCGGTGTGGGCTGGCAGCGGGGTCACGTCCCCACGTCAGTCCCCGCAGCCACCCCTGCCCTCAGCTCCGGCACGGAGATGGGCAGGGTGACACGGCAGCGCCGCAGGCAGCGCCAACCCGGCTGGGCACCCCCAGCGCCTCGAGGAGCAGCACGGTGACCCCGAGCCCCCGCACAGCACCGTCAGCGCCCACCCACCCCCCGAGGTGATAACCCCCGCTGGCAGCGGGCACCAGCCGGGGCTCCCGGTGACAGCCCTGCGGTTAACGCAAGCTGACTGCCGCGGGGCACGGCCAGGGGGGCCACGGCCTCAGCACCCCCCTTCCCCGGCTGCACCCAGCCCCGCAGAGCCGCCCAAATCCCCCTGCCCAGAGCCAGCGCCGGGCAAAGGGGACGCTGATGGGGACCGCAGCAATCCCGGATGCAGGGACGCAGGGAGCAGCCGCCCAGCGAGCAATGTCCCCCGCCTCCTCGTGCGGTCCCCGGCACTGGTGTCACCTGCGAACAGCACAGCAGTTTTGCCGGTGTCACACTCGATCCGTCTTCGCCGGAGCTCTGCCGCGGCGCTTCCCAGCCTCGGGCCAGGGAAATAGGCAGCAGGTGCCATTTCCAGAGTCAGCGGCGTGCGGCAAAGCCCGGGCAGAGGCCGGGAGCCCCAATCCCAGCCAAGGTGGCCCCGGCAGTCCACAGCCAGACTTGCCATGGCACAGCCGGCACAAGGTGGGATCCAGTCCCTGGCACCCAGCGGGATTGGCACTGCCCGCCGGGGCCATGGCATCCCCCAGGACAGACAGTTGGATGGACAGACACCCTCCTCCCTCGCTGCCTCCCGCCAGGCGGGTAGGACACCCTGACTGCGCTGCCATCTCCCCTTCCTCCTTCTACATCTGTCTCCAGGCCCACACTTATTTATTTATTTGTTAATTAACTGCTGTTTCCATAACAAACGCTCCAGCTTCTCCCAGCCTCCAACAGCCCTGGGGCTGGATTGTTAACTAGGATTTTAATTTGTTAATTAAAAGCAGAATGGCTCCATAACAAGCTCCTCTTCCGCAGCCGTGCTCTTGGAGGGCTCAGCAGGCCGTCGGCTGAGCCGGCAGCATCGCCATGCCCGGCCAAACCCTGCCAGGGATGGGGCACACGCGGAGGGATGAGCACGGCTCCCCCGGGACAAGGGGTTGTTTCCAGAAGGGACATTTATCCCGGCAGCACCACGGTGCCTGCCCAGGACCTCCCCTCTCCCAAGACCGATGCTGGAGATGACGCCACCTCCCTTTGCCCAAGCCTCATCCTGGCGATCCCAAACACGGCGCAGCCCCCAGCACGTGCCCCCGGCCATCAGAGCATCCCAAACCTGGAGACTGACCTCCCTCTTCCCACTGCTCCCAGCTCCCACCCATGCGGCCAAGGCGCGCAGCCCCGGGCAGCCCGCGGTGCCCAGCCCGGCCACACCTGGGCGCCCGCGTGGGCCAGGGTAAGGCTGGAGATGCTCCTGCAGCCAAGGGAGAGACGTCAGCCCTGGCTGGGGAACAGCGTCTCGTTGAGCCGCGGCCGGGAACAGAGCGGGGCTGTGTGCCTGCCCGTCCCGGCCTGCCCTCGCACACCCGGCCCCGCTGCCTGGAAAAAACAACATTTCCCCTCGCGGCAAGCCCCGAACAGACGCACACACGGCACCGCTGTGCGCTCCCAGCCCACGAGGGGACAACAAGCAGAGCTTTGTGCTCTGAAGCGCCGCACGGTCCCTGCGGACCCTCACACGGGACCCCCGGGCGCACAGACCCCAGCATGGGGCTCCAAACCCAAACGCATGGAGCCACCGGACGCGCAGCAAGGGGCCACGCACGGATGCTCCTGGGGGGACAGGAGATCCCCAGCCCAGAGGCAGGTCCCCTGGGCTGTGGGTGGCACAGCCAGACATTGCCACTGGCTGCAGCCAGCCCGTCCCGTGCCAAGCACGTCCCCACGCAGGGCACAGCCCGGTCCCCAGCTGGGGATGTTTCAGCAGCCCCAGGCTCCAGCCGAAACTCCTTCCCCAGCAAACTCCTTCCAACGCCACAAATCCTCCCGACCCCGCGCTTACACAGCTCCGCCGTTATCTGGGTCACTGCTGTGAGTCACGGACACCCGGAGAGTGACTCAACGCAATTAGAGGGGCCGGATCCTGCAGCTGATCTCCCCAGGAGAGACTCCAGAACAGCGAGGAGGGGAAGGACGGACGGACACACACCACCTCCAGCCAGCCGCAAGGCACCCTCCAGGCAGGAGAGGGGGTGAACACGCATCCCCCTTCCTGCAGGCTCAGAGGGGCCCTTTCCAGCGCCGGCCCCAAAGGCTTCATGGCCAGGACCGGCGCTTCCCCACAAGGATTTGGCAGGAACGGGCTCCCACACCAAGCGAGGCCAGGGTCCCACCAGCCCCAGCCCCAGGGTGGTCCCAGCGCTGGGTGGGATGGACGGCAGACGAGCCCGGTGCAGCGCAGCACAGCTCCAGGCTGGATCCGGCCCCGTGGAACGTGCCGAGTGTATCCTCCAGGTATTCCTGGAGGGTGACCACAACCCTGGGCTGTGGTGGCTCCCAGGGCCAGCGCGGCTGAGGAGGGGCGGGAAAGCAAAGCCACCACCAGAGCCCTGACAACACCCAGGACGTCACCCCTGCGAGGGGCATCGGTTCCTGCCACCCCCCGCATCCCCCAGCCACGCCAGATGCCCAGCACAGCCCCTCCCTCACCCTGCGCCGCCCTCGCAGACAGACAGACAGACAGCCGCTTTCCGGGCTCCCCGCGAGAATCTCAACGAGGCGGCGTTTCCCAACCCAAAAAATACAGCGGGGAAAGAAAAACAGAAGACAGAAACCACAAGAAAAACCCCACTCAGCCTTTCCCATGGCGCTGACGCAATTAAGTCGCCAGCCCCGTGGGATGGAAAACACTTCACCAGCTTCCCGCCCCTCCGTGCCGAGCGGGATGAAGGCGCTGCCGGCCGCGGTCCCGCTCCCCACAGCACGGCCCCGAGCCAGCAGGCACTGGGCACTCACCGACTTACTGGGGTGTTGCCCAGACATCCTTTTTCCAGAGTATTAATTAGTCATTGCATTGCTCACTCGGAACATAAATAGCTGCAGCATGACAGCAAACATGAGTTTTCCTTGGAAAAACCCTTTTCCAAAGCTTTTCCTTCCCAGACACCCCTGTTCGCAGATGGGGGACGGGAATAACTGGCAGCCTGGCAATGCCCCCCAGCCCCCCACGACAGCCCTGACTATCCCGGGCAGAGAAGCGAGCTCTGGTCACTGCGCTTATTGACACACTTGTGGCTCCCGCGGCCGGAGAGGCTTTTCCTGCCAATGCACCAGGCCGGGCCAGCGATTCCCGCAGCGAAGCCAGTGCCGCTGCCCAGCCTGACGTGAAGCTTAAGGGGAGAAGCCAAGCGAGCGAGACTCCACCACTGCCCCGGGTGAAGGGCTCCGGCAGCTCCTTGCCCCTGCTCACTGCATGGGCCTTGTTTCCACCCTCCGCTGCACAGCTCGGCTCCCCCCGCTGCCCCCCCAGCCCTTCCTTCCACCACGCAAGCGAGGAAACCGCAGAAAAACGGGGAGGTGAAGGCACCCATCACCTCCCTCCCCTCACACCCCATGTGTACAGGCAGAGGCCGGGCGCTCAGCGCCTCCCGGTGCTCAGCTGGCGGGGAGGGCTTCTCCCAACAGCAGAGCTCTGAATTAAACATACCACCCTAATGAGTTGATTTTATTAGTTTGCGAATGCATTGAGAACTCATTATCAAAATAAACATCAACTCACTCCACCGAGCACGGTGCTGCGCGCACACAGGCGCCCCGGCAGCGCTGCAGCTGGGGCCGCACGCGGCTCCCGCCCCGAGACATGCCACCGGTCCCCTCTGTGCCCCGTCTCCAGCACCCGCCGCAGGGCAGCCCCGGGCGGGCGCAGGGGCAGCAGGCGCCTGCCCCCACAAAGCCCCTCGCACCACGAGGTTTGCTTCTCCATTTCGGCGGTGGCACTTCAGGCTGGGCACCCAGCGATGCTGCTTGCTGGGGTGGGACAGCCCCAAGCCCCCGCCACCCCAGCACAGGCTGTGCGAGGTCCCCCGGGACCCACTCGGTGCTGCCGCGGGGCGAGAAGCCGAGCCAGGGTCCCTCGGGGCTGCGGTGGGGCAGGCAGAAGCCCCCACCCTGCCCCAGGGTCTCGCAGCCCCCTGAGCTGCAGCCAGTGCTGGAGCACAGAGGGGCTTTGCAGACCCCAAGGGTCCCCGGGGACAGCCGAGGCAGGAGACACCATTCCAGTCCCGGAGCGCCCGCACCGAGCCCCTCTCCGGCAGCGCCGCGCGCCGAGGCGTGAAGCGGGGGCACAGCGGGCGCATTGTCCGGCTCGGCAGGACGCGCTCCCTTTGGAAACAGCAGCTAATCCCATTTCATCCCCGTCATGGCTATCAGCTGTTTTTCAGGCATTCAGGAGGCGGGTCGCTGAAACCAGAGCTATTGTGTCCGCTGTGCCCCAGCCCCCTCCATCCATCCATCCCTCCCTCCATCCCAGCCACACTGGGCCGGGATCTGGCAGCATGTCCGCACCCAGCTCCCACCCTGGCACCATTCCCAGCCGGACCCTCATGGACTGCCGGGAGATGGGGACGCTGGACCCACGCAGGACCCGCTCCCCTTCGCCTCCCCCCAAGCTCTCAGCGTGACCCTGTGGTCCCAGCCCAGGCGAGGAGGAGGAGGGGAAGCGCTGGGCATCCCACCATGCCGAGAGCCGCGGGCACAGGGACAGCCACCTGCCCAGCCCAGCGCTCAATCACTCCCCAACGGGGAGACGCAGGCTCCCTGCAGGAGGGTGACGAATAAGGAACATAAATGACTCCGTAAACCCCCCGTTAATGCCCAGCCCCTGCCCTACATTCAGCCCGGTTTCCTCACCCAGCCGCGGCTCACAGCCAGTGACCCGGGATGTGCTGGGGAGGGGGATGGCCCTACAGGATGGGGACAGAGGGGGACAGGGACTGGCTGCTCCGCAGCGCTGAGGGTACAGGGCAGGGGAGCAGACGGGTCCCCAGCCCCGCTCTCACCCCGGGGAAACGCCCTCTGGCTCGGGCGACTCACCGGCCCAGGAGCCTTGATCAACGAAAGGGCTCTAAAAATAGTGTTTCCCTCCGTCAGCTGCTTGTGATCCACGAACACAGCCACGCTGCTGGGCGCCAGGGGGCCTCCATCCCACCGCCCGGGTCTCCCACCGGCCGCAGAGGACAGCCGGCGTCCCCCCCCATGCCGTGCGTGTCCCTGCTCCCCAAGAAGCACAAGGGACACCCACCTCTGCTTGGCCGGGGCAGCAGGACCCTGCCAGGCACCCCGACCCCTGCCAGCTTCACACACGGACCCCAGTGTCCTGCCGAAACCCCTCCAGCGACCAGCGCTCCCACCAGTGCATCCACGCCCCCCCTCCCCGCCCCAGCAGGACCCAGGCATCGGTGCCGCATGGAGCCAGGAGGACTCAAGGTTACAGACGAGGACTCGCAGGTTGCCATCTCACCCAGCAGTGCAAAAAGCAATTAGCTATCACAGCTAAAATTAGCTCAGCGGTTTCTTTCTGCTAATGGTCAAACTCGTCAAGGTTTCCCTACGCCGGGGGCCTCGGCACCTCCGCGTGGGCAGGCAGTGATGGATGAGAGCCGACGGAGCCGCTCACGAGAGCCCGGGTCTGCAGGGCAGCGGGACGCCAGCCTGCTCCGCATCCCAGTCCCCACCGCCACCTCCGCATCCCAGTCCCCTTCCCACCGCCACCTCCGCCCGGTGCCTCAGTTTCCCCCCCCGGCTGCAGAGGGAGAGCTCCTGGCATGGACAGCCGGCCCGGAGCTGCCACGCTCTGAGGTGGATGACAGGGACGATGACTGCTGGCAGGGAGGGTGACTTCGGCACGGGGGGCCCCCAGAATTCCTGGAATTGCCACCACGCCATCCGCGCTGCCGGCAGGGATGCCCAGCTGCTGGCACGTGGCGGCAGCTGGTCCCAGTGCCCAGGGCCTTCCCCAGCCCATGGTGGCTGCTGGCCAGGAGGTGACACTGATCCACGCAGGGAGGTGACAACCCGGAGCAGCCGGCAGCTGCCTGTCACAGCATCCCCAGGGATGGCCCTGCAGGAGGACGAGAGCCCCCCGCGCCCCAAGTCTCCCTTCCTGGGGGGGACGAGTGCAGGGACAGAGCCACCCCATCAGAGCAGGGAGACAAAGGGGGGCCGGGGACCAGCTGCAGCCCGGGAATGTCCCCTGCCCTCGGCCCCGTTCCCAGGGATCAGGTTTCCCAGTTCCCAGGCAACCCGAGCCCGGCACGGCTTTCCAGGCACAGGCATTCCTGCACCCCGCGGGGCTGGGGGCAAGGGGAGGGGGCCGCCGAGGGGGCCCCTGCCTTCCCCGGGCGCGGGCAGGTGGTCGGCGTCAGGCAGGGGGGAAAGTGAGGAAGGTGAAGCATCCCTGGGAGCGAGGCGCAGGATGCGCCCCCGAAGCATCCCGGGGAGCCGGGGGACGCACCCTGACAGCCGGGGTGCCCAGGGCTGTGCCCACAGCGCCGGTGTTCCAGCGTGCCCGGGCTGCGAGGGATGCCAAGCAGGGCCAGCAAGGCAGGGAGAGGCTGCCAGCGCATTCCTGCCTGCCAGCGGGGCGGAGGGTGGCAGGGATGCATCCGCATCCCGCTCCACGGACGGCTCTGGAGATGCGGAGGGTAGGAATCCCAGAAGGGAGCAGCAGCCGCGGGGATGGTGGAGGTCCCTGGCATGGCCACCGCAGCTCCAGCCGCTCCGAGTGATCCTGCCCCTGTGTCCGCTCCAGCAGCTCCATGCAACATTCCCTGTGCAGGAGCGTGGTAGCGCCTCCCTTCCCTTGGGAGCTCCCAGGACATCCCTTTGCCCCCAGCACCCACCACCCTGAGCCAGCCCGGCCCCACGAGGGTGCAGGATTCTCCACGGGCGCTTTGGAAGACCAAGGCTCGGTGCCCACGGCACGGGCAGAGCACCGCGGCCACCAGCCCCTCCGCACCGCCCTGAGCCCACGCACCAGCCCCGGCACGGCCACAGGGGCTCAGATCGCCCGTCGTTAGCGCAATCACATCACCACTGACAGCAGCATATTTATTACTGGCCCCGCACTGACCATTTCTCACCCAGCGAGACGGGACTCGCTAACAAGCTCGGGGAGGTAACGAGGGCTCAGAGGCGAAGGGACCTGCCTCTCCCCCACCCCAGCTGGGACCCAGCACCCGAAGGGTTTTGCTCCCCCACAGCTCTGCCCCCCCAGCCAGAGCAGGGCCTTATTCACCCCAGGCAACAGCCTGCACCGCCACGGCAAAACATCAACGCATCCCCAAAGAGTTTGTGCAGGGCCTACAGTAACACGTGTTGTGGCTGGAGCTCAGCCCCGGGCAGGAGCCAGCCACATCAGGGATCGGCTCCAGGCACAGCTGGGGACAAGGACACCGTTCATAGAGACCCCCGAAGGCAGGCACAGGGTCACTCCTCATCACGCCGACCTGCTGCCAGCCAGCCCCCCTCCTCCCCGGCGGAACCATCAGCATTTTCCCAGGTTCACAAGCAACCTGCATCCGCCCGCCTCCCTCCTTCCCTCTCCTCCAGCTCCTTCATTTGCTCCCGCTGAGCAGAAATGACACCACAGCCTGACCCCCATCACTAAGGGACGGGCAACGCGCTACGCTGCCACCCTGGCCCCCAGCTGGCACGGGCGCAGGAGCCGCCCAGCCGATGTGGGCCCAACCGTACCGGCAGCCCCGGCTCCGATGGGCAGCAGTGGTGGGTATGAGCCCACAGCCGCCGTCCTTCCCACTGGCAGCCCTCATCCTGCCTGTTCTCCCCCAGGGAGCCATCTCCTGGCCCATGGGCACACCCCAGTGCCACCGTGGCTCAGATCACTGGCACCCCAAAGCTTTGGGGACCAGTCAGGGCACCAAGCAGAGCGACGGGGCACGGAGACACGGGCTGCCTGGGATGTGACCGAACCCCCCTCCACCGCACGGTTATCAGGTCATCAAAATTTCATTGCCGTGCCTGGTCACTAATGGCTTCCAAAGAAGCATCAAATTTTAATCTTCCTTTCCTCTCCCCTAAAAGCCACTTTCCTTCCTGAGCCGGAGCTTTGCACGAGGCCACCAGCTAATGTGCCGGCCGCGCTCGCAGAGAAGGGGGAGCCAGGGCAGGGGACACCCACGCTCGGCCGTCCCTTCCCTGGCACCACCTTTCGCCGACATCCTGGCGCGAGCCTGTCACCAGCATCGCGTCCCCAGGGAGGAGCAGGGGCTCGTCCCCCTCCCGCTCCGGGGCTCCACGCATGCGGACGTGCCCCGGCACCACACGTGGGTGCCAGAAGGTGCCGGCACTCCCTGACTCCAGCCTCTAATAAGCTTCTTTGGTGGAAGCTGCCCATCTCAGGCCCCTGCCCCAAATCCCGTCTGGAACCTTAAGCCTCCCAAATCCCTCCTGGGACTGGCCGTGGCCTCCTCAATCCCATTAGAGGTGCTGTGCCAGCACGCGGGATCCTGGGCTGTGCCCCCAGGCCTGGGTGGGAGAGAAACTGCATCCTTGGGGGAGTGTCACAAAAATCTACAAAAAATGGGGAGGAGAGGGCTTGGAGCCCCATCCCCAGACATCCAGCCCCCCCAGCTCTTGGAGGGCCCCTTTTTTGTCTTGCTTAACCAGCTGAAGGCACCTTCACCACCGGCGCGGGCTGGCTGGGGCAGGGCTGGCGGCCGCAGGTTGCCCATGCCCCCCCCGGCCATGGCACCGGCGCTCAGCCCCGGCACAGGTCGCACTGCGACACAGCTCCCGCCCGGGTGGCGCTGACTGATTAGCCTTCCACCCAGCACCGCATTCGGCCCCGGGTAATTAGCGCGAGGCCCCTAATCAATAAGTTATTTTTTGCCCTGGGTAATTAATAATTACACAGCGCAGACGGGCTGTAATTAAACTTCCATCCCCTCTCTCCCCAGCAGCGCGGGGCCTTTGTTTTACCAACTGCAGGTATTAAAGTGTTTCATCCTGCGCCCGGGGAGCCCCCGCGCCCTGGCCGGGGAGGTCTCACGCCGCCCCCTCCTCCTTCCCTTCTCTATTGATCCCATTTTCTTTGGCTGCCTGGATCAATAGTGCGGGCACAAAGCGCTGCCGGCCTCGGCTCCCGCTGCCCCTCGCTGCCAGCCCTGCAGAGATGCCCACCAGGGCGCCCTGCCCGCCCCACCGCAGCGGGGCTGAGCCGGAGGCTGATGCCGAGCATCCCGCCCGCACACCCGCTCCTTATCCAGCTCCCTCATCCCAGCTCCCGGTCTGCCCCAGGGTGCTGGGCACCGCAGCCGGGGAGGTGACCCCGTTGGTGCGTCCCCAGTGCCATCCACGGCAGGGGAGATAGGGACGTGCCAGGCATCGGCAACGCTCCCCCCACCGCGGGCAGCCACCGCTCACCCGTGGCTGCCGCCCGCCACGCAGCGCTGGCGCCCGGCACCGAGCAATGTCACGCCGCCCGCGAGGACGTGACACGCGCCGCAGGCAGCCGAAGCTGCAAAGCTCGGCTCCTGCACCGGGAGAGGGGAGCAAAGCCCCTTCCCCACCCCTGGGGAGGGCTGAAGCACAGAGCACCCCACATCTCCCACCCCACGGCCAGACCCCCGAGCCCCACAGATCAACGGAAGGAGATCCGGTCACACCGGGAGCCCGTCCCACAGGCAGGGAACAAACGGACCACGGGGAACCCGCCAGCCGGAGACGCCAGCCAGGAGAAGAGAAACTCGGCAAGGGAGTGAATCAATCAAAGAGACCTTCACAGCTCCCCACACAGGGCCTGCCCGGATAATATACTGCCGCTTTAGATGTTATGTTCTGAACTTAATTACTGAGAAATTATAGCAGTGCTGGGGGAGGCTCAGGGGGAGCCGGAGGACGGGAGCGCACAGGGACTTCTGGCTCCACTTGCTGCCGCAAACAAGGGCAAGAAATGTCGCAGGCGAGGACCCCCAGGGCTACACCCCACTGTGCCCCCCACCCCCATTTTGCAGCCTGGATCCGCTCGGTCCCAGCGGTGGGGCTGGAGGTGGCCATGCCGCAGCCCCGCCAGCCGGGAGCCTCCTCCGCAGCCTCGCAGGGATCCTCGCTGCTGGGGAGGGGACAGGACCCCAGGGTCCCCCCAGCAGCCGCCAACCCCAGCCGCACCCCAAAGGGCCACAAACTATTTTTACATCCCTCTCCGGTAGCGGAGCTGCTAAAAACAGCCTGTGCCGTGGCAGAGCGCCGGCGGCGAGGAGCAGAGAGGGGCTCCCCCTGCGCCGCGGTGCTGCCTCCCCCCGAGGGCCGCCTGGGAGCCCCGGGCACCCACGGGGGCTCAGGGCTGCAGCCCCCCGCCAGCCCCAGCCCCCCGGAGGTGGATGGGACCGACACCACGGCAAGAGCTTCTCCCTGGGAGCTCCCCGAACTCGCACCCCAGGTCTTTTTGTGCACGGGCGTCCCTGGGGAGGGGGTGCAGCGGGCACCTTCACACCCCCCACACCTTCCCCCGCCACCCCCAGGGGATGCTCAGCCTTCCAGGAGCGCTCCGGGGCAGTCTCTACCCCATGCTCGGGGCAACATTCCCCCTCCCATTCCCAGCCTGGGGGCCGTTATGGGGCAGGGGGACGGAGCCGTGCTGCTCGCCCCCACCGAGACCCCCCCCAACACCGCGCTGGGCTCCGCACTGGTGGGCCCCGACCCCAGGGCCGGGGGAAGGAACGGGGGGTGTTCTTGACCACCACCGATGCTGCTGCCCCTTCTCCCCCCTCCAGCAGAAGCTCCAGAGCCGCCTCGGTCCCCGCC
>VZSF01010731.1:0-112157 GCA_013398295.1 Chionis minor
TCCAGCCCAAACCATGACAGGGAGACTACATAAGATTATCTAGCATTCTGTCCAATCACATCTTGAAAACCTCCAGTGATGGGGAAGTTCTTCCAGTGAGTGACTGTTCTTCCTGTAAAAAAATTTCTTTCTTACATCGAGCTGAAACTTCTCCCACTGCAACTTGCACTTGTTGGCCCTTGTCTTCTCCATGTGGCTCCTTGTTAAGACAGAGCCTCTGTGCTCTTTGTAGCTGCCCTTTAAGTACCGGAATACTGTGATGAGACATCCTCCCCTGAGCCTTCTCTTCTCCAGGGAGAAAATACCTAACTCCTTCAGTCCTTCCTCATAGGGTAGGTTCTCCACCCCTTTGATCATCAAAATGATGCTCTGTGTAAAGAAATCGGGTCCACATTTTTGTACATGGGTATGCATTTTTAATTTCAGGGGAGGTCAGAGATAATTCCTGTCCCTGAGAAGAGCACCATTAAAACCGTATTACAGCACTGAAAACTCAATTCTGTTCTTTCTCTGACTTTGTTCACTACTCAGCAAAATGCCTTCTTGTTAATTATCGACTTCATCATCGAGGGACAGTTTAATCACAAGACTGTCTGCAGTTCAGGCTATCACAGCAGTACTAGCAGGGAATTTTGCACCGCACATAATTGGCCAGGTAATTAGAATACAACATCCTTAACTGCTCAGTTACCAAACATAAATGGTGTAGCGTGCAGTGCTTGACTGGTGGAAGTCTTGGGGGAACCAAGGCAGCTGCCAAGTGCCCGCTTTTACTTCTTCACGGCATAGCTAAGCAAACAGCACTGCTGGCTGACTGCCACCCTGTTCTGAGGGGTGGTGGTACCCTTTTTATTCTGTGATGTAAAAACACATTCAGCAAATTGTTTGTATTTCAGGACATCCAAATCAAGAAAATGAAATCATAAAACCAGGATTTCCAAAAAGCAGAGAAACCCCAGCATCCTGACAGCAATGGCAAGTCAGACCCGATATACTTGTATGAAACAGCATCGCTGCCAAAATTGACAGTGCTGCCAACTGTGTGGGACAGGGTACAGTTGAAGGCTGGGAACTTATTACAGGATCTGCATGATCCGAGCTACAGATGTTTTCAGCACACCGTATTTCTGTATAAATGGACCAGTGCAGAACACAGCTGGGAAGAGCGATCCTGCTGTAATAATTGCATAGGGACAATTCAGATGCTACCACAGTATGTACTTTAGAGCAAGACATACACATAACAGTAACACCAGGAAAGGCAGTTCTTTCAGCGCTTGGTGTACAATATCAAGTGCTATGTTGAAACTGGCTAGATTACTGGCTCCCTTCACTGAAAAGTTAATTCACAGCTCCGATACTTTGTAATCTCTCTTATTTCCATGCAAAATGAATTTGCGGCCTGTATTTGTTCACATGTTCCTCAGTCAACGCTTCCTTTTTCTTCAGCTCACTCTCTTCTGTAATTCAACACTTGCGTTTCTTTCTTCAAATGTATTTATAAACATCAACATCTACTCCTCATGTCAGTAGACTAAAAAGGGCCATTTTGTAATCTCATCTGCTGTGGCAAGATCCCTGCTCCCTAAGGGCCATTCTGGGAGCCCTTTTCTACACTGTCCTGGTTTGAGTGACACAGGACTAATTTCTCTTCTAATGCTTGGGAAAACTGCACTTTTAGAAAACTCCAGTGTCTGAGTTTGTGAAGATATTTATTTCATAGCCAGCTATGGTATGTGGGTCTCAATGTCTCGGTGTCTTCAAGCCCAGCCAGGTGCAGGCATGAGGAGGAGCAAGACCCAGACACCTGACCCAAGCCGGCCAACAGGATTATTTCACGCCATGAATGTCACATTCAATATAAATTATAAATAGAAAGGTTGATGACAAGTTCTCTCTTCCTTGATGGCTGCAGTCCTGAGAACATCTTGCCTTGGTGCCAGACCCCTGAGCCCTTCCCTTCCTCACAAAGCCGCAGCACTCGCAGTGTCCAATATTTGCTGTACACTACCGGGAATGCACAGCTTCCTACTGATAGAATTGGCTGAGTATAATCCTTGTATATTTTATATTGGTATTGGGGTAAATACTGGTTCTTTAGTATTATTAGTGTTGATTATTTAATCTTATTCTATTAAATCTGTTCATATTTCAACCTCCAGGTTTCCTTGTTTTTTCCCCTGATTCCCCTTCCCGGGTGGGGAAGGGTCATTGAGTGATACAATAATTGTCTAAGCAACAATAAATTGTTGTGGGTTCCTTAAATCATAACATACACCTATTTCCATTTTAGATTTCCTTTCTCAAACATAACTGACCAGACCCATACGCAGTACTCTGCATTAGGCAGGTACTGTTTTATACAGTGGCAATAGCATATTCTTCTCTCTTCCAGAAAACCTTCACCAGTCTCACAGATGACTGCTGTGGCAATTAACAGAAACTCTAAAGTCTCTCTTACCACCTCCACTTCCAGCCAATAAAAATCCCTGCTTGGAACAGAAATTCTTACTATGCTCCATGTACAAGATTTTTCATTTTCTGCTACAGTTTTTGCCTCCAGGACTCCAGTCCTGAAGGCATCACATTCTTCCTTACTTTATTCCACTACTGTATTAGCAACACCTCTCAATCCTACGTGGCCACGTTCATCCCACTGCTTCGGTGATCTCCATGCTGTCTAGAGGCCATGACTCAAATTTTTGTACTGGTTGGTCCAACAACCTTATGCCTTTCTCACTGCTCCTCCTTCAGCTTGTGAAGAATCCAGAATTGCCCACACAGGCTTTCCAAATGCAACTACAATGCCTCATTTGTGTGGGAACAGGGTAAGACATCTCCAGTCATAAAACAGAACTGATAAATTTTGTTTAGTTTTTAAGAGAAGAAAGTTGCTAATTCAGGGCACTTGCTACTTGTCCACGTTCCCAAATTAAGCCTTCTTTTAAGGAATAAAAATAACAGCATGAAATTCTTTAGCAGACAAGCCCTACAGAAAGCTGCTTTCTGGGCAAGAACAAAGGAAACTTTTGCAAGAAGCAGCTAATTCAATTGCTTGTTGCTTTAGTGCCCTGGTTACATTAAACCTGCACAATATGATTCTCTCTGGAAGGAGAAATCATGAGCCAGACATAATCATTTGGCAAACTCAATCGTGTTTATATTATTCAGATATAATCAGAACTTACTTGTCCTTACATTGTAAGGTGTTTGAAAAGTATGGTGTTTATAGCAGGGGGCTTGCCACTGCCCCTTCTTCTATTGTAAGGCTACAAATGATAAAATACTGGACTTTCCATGTCTTTGTACATTCGATTCAGAGTAACAGAAATCACTTTGCTACAATCTAAAAAACCCCAAAGTAAATTCATAGAATATTTATCACCGGGCAAAGAAAAACTGTGTTTGAGAAATGGGTCAGGTCCAGAATCGTGATAATCTATGTACACACTCTGAAACAGTACCACTTTCTACAAACCAATGTCTTTAAAATGTATTGAGAACATAAACAATACATAAATAGAACTTATTTTCTATTCCAAGATCAAAGAAATTCACCACCATTAATATAATTAGAAGCTTTATCCCATAGTGCAAGATCAAATATCCTGCACGTATAAAGTAAATAATTTCCTTTAATTAATTTTCTTCATAAACAGCTATAGTAATATAGGATTTGTCTCTTAATAAATAGAAAAACCACTGAATTTTGATAAGCCTATGTTACCTTACCTTTAACATAGTTGAGAGTGTTACCCAGAAGCTAATTTGACTTAGTATAAAGGACGGCAGAGAATTTGGGATTTTAGATAACAAAATCTGTTCTCACTAGAATCTAACAGACTCTGGAAAGCCCTAGTGATAATCTCAGCTTCCCAAAGCTCTCAATATTCCTTCTATTTCTTTTTCTAATTTCAGAAATAAAACACATGCTACTCCCAGGCTAAATATTTGTCCACCCTTCCCTCAAGGACAAATGATTAAGCCCCCTTCCTATATCCAAAGTACTTGGCCTACCTGAAGAACCCTGCAATGTGGAAAGTCATACCTATTTCACTGGCTACTTTCTGCTTTGCCAAGTTACCATCTCTTCCTTTTGCAGACCATAGCTATGCAGTCATACCAGCAGTATAAACTAAAATTTATCATTAATCTCTAGCCCTCCAGCCTTTACTGGCTCTGGCAGGGTTCTATTATGCTTCATGTTTCATTGTAACAGGATTTCAATTCAGTGACTAAACGTATTTACTTTGAATCAAGATTCACAACTACCCAAGACAAATGCTACTAAATCCATGGCCTGTATCATGATGTTGAGTCAAGAGAACAGGAAGCAAGAAGTAAAAGTTTAATCCAGAAGTGAGCTGGGATTTAACTCTTTTCTGAAATCATTGCAGCAAGACCATTCTTAATGTAGTTAGCAACAATTAATTCTCAAAGCCAAAACAGCTGCACATTGCTGATGCTCTCCAGATGCAAGCTAAGGAATTAAATCATGGGATAATTCAATTGGAAAATTGCTTGTAATTATGGAGAATGCAGCGTCTGCTTGACTCCTCGTGGTGATTGGTAGTTGCTTTAAGAATAGTGAGGTAGTCTGCGCAATGCACAGTGAATACAAATAAGTAGCTGTGTTAGGAGAAATCTCATTTAGTTTCACAAAGATACGGGTTTAACGTTGTTAAAACTGTATTTGCTGACATTAATGATAATCCATTTTCACTGTCCCATTACTGCCAAGGAACAGAACGACCCACTATCACTTACACACAGAACAGTAATATTAACTTACAGCACCTTCCCCTCTGAAGGAACTCAAAGTACTTTGCAAACATACAGAATGTGGTCCTACTCTAAAGAACGATGATCCAAAAAGGGTTTGTTCTTTCTCACTTTATTTAATAGACATGCAAGCAAACAGGCTTGTTCTGACATGTCATTTACATCCCTCATGCCATGAGGCTGACAATTTGTGGCAGTGAGGAAGGATGCTCCTCCACTTCAAGTATTAGGAGTAAAATTCACAGTTGTTATTCAACAACAGAAGACCTGACTTCACAAAAGTCTAGTCAGAGACCTTCTAGTCCTGTTGACAACAGGGGGGAAAAAAAATCCAGAAGAAACTGGTCTTTCAGACTGATAGTTACCAGTGCAGGAAAAAAGCCATCTTGTCATCTGTAAACTGAGCACATATATTCTTAAAATAACAGGATGATGCATTTTTCTACTCTCTCTTTGTAAAATAGCCTTACCAGAACTGATCCTTATTAGAATTACAACATTTGACAGTCTGCTAACTACCTTGGAGAATCTTGCTCGTTGGCAAACTGGTGGACAAAATGGCTGCTGTATGTGATGATATTCCTACTGAGTCAGTGATGGAATGGGAAAAAACACCTAGAAATACTTGTTTCCATTATCCTGGTTTAACTGTTAAAATACACAGCTCTTAGTTTATAGAAAACCAGTTACGGAAGCAGTGGTTACTATAACACATTATATTATCTGTACTTTAGCTACTGAAATGTTTACCTGATTTTTTTTTTCTTTAAAAAACATTAACAGAAAAAACCTTTAGGCAACAAAAGATCAATTATTTACAAGTGGCTTCACAAAACAATCATCAAATATCAAAGCTGAAGTTGTTATTTTTAGCACTATTAACTATACAATAATTAAAATTGATTACAAAGTCACAACCCCTCATTAAAGTGCTGTCAACTGGGGGAAAATCCCTCAAAAACAATTTATTTTTTTTTATTAAAAAGTGATTGTAAAAAGATTCCCATCAATTAAAGAGAGATCTGGTACTATGGAAAAGGTGATAAATTATCTTTGTTCTCAGTGCTAGTACTTTATAGACCAAAGGTGTTGCAGGGGAGAAATCTTTATAAGCATTATCTCCACCTGAAAAGGAGTATAAACAGCATTGTGTTGGGGATAGTGGCAAGTCATTCTCCTTGTGTAAATATGTTCTGCTGTGGCCAAAGTGCACGTCTCAGTAGCAGAGATGACATGCTATCAAACAGGTAACGCGTTCTGCGAACCCAATACTGCAAAGGGGCAAGCCTTGTATTTCAGTCTAACAAAGTCCTTAAGCACACGCTGTAAGGATTTGAGTAGTCCTAAGAAATACACAGTTCTTCGCCTATTTTATTGTCACAAAGCATAGTGGTCCGTAGCAGGTCAGAGCCCTATAGCAGAGTTTTTCCAGTAACCAGATACGCTACTGTTTCTACATGACATACCTCTTTGGCTGCTCCCTCTCCCCCTTCACCTCTCTGAGCTACATGCCACTGGTTTAGGTTTTAATTCTGAAGAGAAATAAAATTGTGAGTCCCACACCCTCCTTTAATGTAATTTTCCAGACTGCAAGAGACTTCACAAAATATAATGCATTCTTCCCTCCTCAACTTGTTTCACAAGCTTGCAGTACAGGTTATCAAGCTGCTGTCGGTCTAAGTTGCTGGTCTAACACCAACTCGGCGAGGGATCAAAGATGGTTAACTGGATCCCACTCGGAAATGCCCTGTGCAGAGGCAAACCTCGCTCCAGCTTTTCTGCTGCACCCCACCCAACGCAGGAAGTGTGCAACATCAACATACATAACAAGCACCAAGTTTCCTCAAGGATACAGAGGTGGGAAAAAGTGGCACAACATTACTTCCTTACACTACTGCCTCAGCTGGCATCTCTAAGGTAAGAAAGGCATTTAAAAAAAAACAAAACAAAACACCACCACAAAAAAACCCCCACAAAAAACCCAGGTGTTGCTACACTTGTTCTCATAGTCAAGGCTGCCAGTGACACAATGTGCATCTGTATCACCTCGTGACAGTGTCAGGCTTTAAGGAACATGCCAGACTTCAGCTTAACATACTCCTTTAGCCAGATGATGAGAAACTGGGAAATACTTAGCAATTTCACAAACAAGCCCGTTGCAAATACACCTGGACTAGCAAATTGCCACTTCCTGCAGTCTGTACCCCCTCATCCAGCAAGCCTAAGATGCTTTCAAAGCAGAACAAGAGGGCAATACCTGTTGAAGAACAGCGGAAGAGGACAGAATAGGAAGGTGCTTTTCAGAATACCTAACCAAAAAAAAACCCCCAAGGTTTTGATTACATTGCAGGAGTCAAAGACAGTAATCTGTAGCTCATTGAAGTTTCTGCAGTCTGTATTACGAATAGTTGTTTCAGCAACAAAGAATTTAGTAACTCAGTTTCATTAAAAAAAGCATTAAAAAAATGCTGATAAAAGTAGCATACCAGGTAACCAATCAAGTAACTAACAACAAGTTAGTTCATTTTTTCAAGTCCTTTAGGTCATTCTTGCTGCAATGCTATTAACAACCTCACACTCAGGGTGAGTCTTTGGTGCCCCACCCTTCCCAAAAGTTAATGGATGTAACATTAAATAACTCACATAGCAATCAATTTGTTGCTCTAATGCAGTACATTTCACCTGCCCACCCACAAAGCACTCTGAAATATATCATTTCATACAGATAGAAAAAAAACATAGAAAACAGTTAAAGGCATTGTCTGTAACGTGCATCTTTTCCATAGAGTTAGTTCCTATCTCTTACTTCAGGGACATCCCAACTAAAGTCCTCCAGGCAAAAAAATCTCTTCCCCTGAGCTAGGCAGAGCTTTACACCCAGGTGAGGTAGCTCATCTGGTTGGAGCTCAGTTATTTCAACTACACTTTGCCACTCGCTCTGTCATGAAAATACAACACAATGAGCACTCAAGTGCTGCCCCTACTCCAGCACATTTTTACAGCTCCCCTTACCTGTTCAGACAGATATCTTCTCATCATAAGTTAGTGGGAAGAATTGGAAGTGCTCAGCTTCACGCAGCACCCATCCATGACATACGCTCCCCAAACATCTCAGCTAAACGTGTAAGCAAAGGCACAACGCTAATACTGCTGAAAGCACATAGGTCTGGCATGATGTTGCAATGCTGTTTCTCAGCACTACAAGGAAAACCTGAATGCTGATCCCCAAAGTTTCATCTGCAGTAAAATGCCCCTCAGAACCTGTCACCGAGTCCTGGCGGAGGACAGAGCAGGAGGATCAGTGTTAATGGAAGCCCAAATTCAGTTACTAAATAGTCAACATTTTAACTTTTAATTCTTGAGTTTTCCTTGATTTTAAGGCAATCAGGAATAATAGCACTGAACCCAAGCACCGCAAATATTTCAGAAGTCGGCATTCAATTCAGCTTTACATATGACAAAAATCACTTGAGTCCCCTGGGCAGAAAACACCTACCATTAACCATTCATTCTGCACGCTGACCACAGAGAGAACTGCCTGCAGCAGGCCAAACACCAACCTTGAAAAAGCCTAGCGTACGTTTTAGCCATCCCTTGCTTCAAAGTCATTACAATTACCACTATTTTTTTGGGAGGTTTACACATTACTGGGACCCAGATATTCTGTTCTCTAATTAGGTGATCAATTTCTTCAGGAAATCTAAAACTCCATCTACACCTCTATTCACCTTTCTCCACAGATGGATAAGAGAACTAGCTACCTATCCTCCACTAGTATTCACAAATAAATGTTCTTGAAGAAACTTGCTATTAAAAATGTTGTTACTGTTCACTCAGCTGTTGTCGTTAATTTGCAAATGGCTTGGCATCTTTACTAAATAGTCGGTTTTAGAATCTACTTTTGCTTAACAGATACTCCTTTGGCTTGGTTAGTCGTTGAAAAGTCATTAGTTTAGGTGGAAGCCACAGTTTCTGAATTGAGACAGATAATACTGTACGGTATCTTATTCTAGGGCTCTCACTTTTAACCCTTAATTGATGATAAACCAAAGATTAATTAAATCATCTAAACTGTTAATTCCTCAGGAATCTTGATTTCACAATGACATGATAACACTAAATATATTGCCCTCAGCCAGCTGGATAGATAAACCAACAACTACAGAATTAAAATGATTTTGCACTACTGTGTAATTAGGTAGTGAGGCTACCAGAATGATTTTTTCTTTTCCCTTTATCCAAGAAAGTTCAGTATGCAAAATTCCAAGTTCTATATGTTACAGTAAGCTTTCAGCTGTAATGAAGTGACCACATTGACGTGCAGGATCAACTCAGGCAGGCAGGTAGAGGCTGCCCTATCTACAGCTGGCAGTCTGAAAAGCTGTAGTTTTTTAAGGCAGTCAAACATAAACCATCTTCTGCCTCCTCCCCAAATACTTCCATACCTCTGGGAAAAATACTGAGAGTGGAATTGAACCTGCATCATAACATTTTTTTAACATGGCCTTTTTATTTCTGCAATGCCCCAAATAAACACCTTGAAACCAGAACATCCTTGAACCTTCAGCTGCTCAAAATCAATACCAGAGTCCTGCAGCTTGAGCTTTTCTCTGATAAACAAAATTACTGTGACAGGTGAAAACGAGTTGTGATCTAACCTTTATTATGCTGTTTATGTGCCTTGCAAGGCTCCAAATGACTGCCAGAGATGACTATCTGTGGTACACAGCAAAATGCTTTCCTTCATTGCCTGACCTTTCCACTTTCCCACTGGAAACACACAACAGCAGCAAGATGATCCACACTAAAAACAGCATACAAAGTGGTTTATTGTAGTTCTGTCCCACATCCCATTTATTCTAACACAGGCAATGGCAAGCAACAAACCTTCTGGTTCTGCTGTTTGAACACCTCTTCAAATTTGGAGAAGTTTACTCATCATCTTGTTTACTCATGTTTACACCAGATAATTTAGGAAGACAGCCTCTCAGAGAAGAGTGGGAAGATCTGCTCACAGCCATAGAACATGATGAAGGAAAATCGCAGAACAATGGCCAAAAGCCCACTATTACTTTTCTTGAATTCTTAAGGAAATGCCATTTAGAATTAAGTGGTGCTTGCTCCTCTCATCTCTGTTGTGACGCTGCAGCATTCAGCTAACAAAGCTGACTTTCATCTGGGTTTGCAAGAGATATGAACCCATTAATATCAAGTCAAAATGATTTTTTTTAAAATAGCCTTTTTGCATTTTAACAAAACACAGTCACTCACATTTATCTTCTTCTAAGTTCTGTTTATTTAGGGAAGGTAAAAGATAAAGGTCAAGCATTTCTAGATTGCTTGCCTTTAACAGACAAGAAAGACTAAAGGGACTGAAGGGGACTTGAAGCAGTTTCTTTACAGAGAGGGATGCACAACGTAATTCACTGCAGAGAAAGGCAACGTTGCTCAACACAGGAACGGGGTCTAGGATTGCGGATCCCAAATCAACAAGAAGATATGTATCCCAGCAGACTTACAACATAACATGGAGGACTATATCCTATTGCTCCCCTCAGTGCACAGCCCCTGACACAAGCATGTCTGGAGACTGTGAGAATATTCTGGGAAGTCTGGCCACAACTTTGCTTCTCTCTCCTGCTCTCCCACTATGGCCATTCTCATGTTCATACGTTATACCATCTGTTTAATCACTGTGGTCTCAAAACAAGCAAACAAAGAAAACAGATGAAACTTCAGGGATAGCTTCTAACTCATAATTGAATGGATGATTATTCATTAGCATCTAGGCAAGTTGCTTGGGGCCGCCTAAAAAGGCATTGCATGGTATTAAGAAATTTTCTTTTTAAAAGACATGAAACAGAATTGTCACTATCTTATCTTTAACACTAAAACCTTCTTTGGTTACTTTGAGTAGGATAAAATAAGCATGCTCCATGTAAGCTGCTATCTGAGAAAACTCAAGGATTACACATCTAAGCTCACAGGTCTCCCTTCCCTTTAAGGTAAAGGTAAATGAAACCGCTTCAGTCAGTTCTAACATTAACAATTCCTGTGAGTAAGATTTAACCTCTGAAGGCATGTCTAGGGGAATACTTCTTGCGACACCTCTGAAATAGTACATTCAATTGTGTCTTTCCAAAACCGAGATACTACACAAGCATTAGTGCCAACGTATCCTTTACAGATTTGCATCTATACAACTCAAATTTAATCAGAAAATCAAGGACAGAAATAGTGAAAAATCTATCTTCTCTTTCTTTAACCAAATTTACCTGTCTAGATTAGGCAAAAAGGTCAAGCTGTACTTGGGTTTAGCTTAACCTGCCCTAAGATCCTCACTGAATCACAATCTTTTCTCTATCACAGTTCCAAATTAACAATTTTTTACTTCTGTTTAATTATTTGGGCTTTGTTCTTGGCAAGAGTCACAGCAGTAAAACCTCTTAGCTTCCAGAGTTCCGTGACTCTCTTTTAATGTATTCATTCAAGCATAGGTGTGTAAGATCGCTACCGCAATGCAACAACAGACACATTATCACTAATGTTAGCAACAGCAGTGAAAATATTCCAGTTCTCGTCAATTTACTGATGCTTTTAACATAATCTCACAGAACAGGTCTATAGAAGATCCCACATGATGATGCCTATTTGCAACAAGCATCTCTGTTAGTACTAGTCAAGGTGCAAGAGATACAACACCTTTGGCACACCTAAGAACACAACTCACCTTGGGAGGCTGATTTAACTACGCTGTGCCTTAGTTTCTCTTTGATGACATGGAGAAACACTTCTCCCAACTCTTTAAAACCTTATGCAGTATCTTATTTAGTACAGCATTCTCAGAGCCTCATAAGTAAAGTACTAAAGAAACACAGGTTATTGTAATCATTGGCAATGTATATAATTAGAGTATGGTCAGTAAGGAGCAGCAATATGCAGCCAAATGGCTGCAAGGCTTACAGTGTCTTGCTGATACTCCTTTGTCATACATTGTATTTTTATGCACAGAGCTGTGAGTTGTCACCAGTATGGTAAAAAATTAAATATACAGAAAATAGAGGTACCAGGCAGGCTAGAAAGAAACAAAAACTATCAAGTAACAATTTATTATTTCACTGAATATTCTTTGCACAAATATGAGTTTTCTATACTTGAAAAGTTGAATTTAAAAAACTCCAAACAGAACATATGCATGGATGTACACAGCATTTCAGGATAAAGAACACTGCCCCTACCTCACAGAGGGAAAAAAATTTACAAATGTGTATTAATCCAGTAGTTTTTTCCTGTAAAAAGGTCAAACACAGCCAAGAGCAGGATATGCTTCCCTCCAGCTGTCCTTCTAATATGCCTCATCTCGTCAAGGAGAAAGGATCTCTAAGAGTGAGAAAGAGATCATTTTACAACCCATTTAGTCTTCATTGTCTATGCCTTTTCTGGATATACTTGTAGAAGTGCATTAGTCACAGGTATGCAGCAAGCCATTACAGCATACTAACATTTGATGCACACCAAAATTAATTTTTCTCTTTCAGCCTGGGGAACAGAATGCTTCACGTCAAGTTGCATGCAAGTCTTCACTGAATTAAGGAACGAACAAACGAGATTTCTAAAATCAACAAACCACGTGCTTATCCACAGTCCGTATAAATAAATACCTACTCTATAAACAAACACACCGTCCTACAGTGAGACAGTAATTTGCCTCTTCAGAGAAGGCTCATTAAAGGGAAATAATTTTGCAACAACAAAGCGCAAGTGTAGTACTAATGAGAAGAGCAAGCTGCAAAATGCTAAGAACATCTGGCCCATTTCTTGTACTGACAGAGTATAAGTTGGAATCTGACCATCACAAAAAGACTGTGGGGTTTTTTTTCCTTCACAGCTCAATGGACTCTGGAAGCAAGTTAGGTTTTCATTGTGTGTATTAATGTTGCATAAATTCCTGTGGGGCTGTGTTGTACCACTTGATATGTATATGTAGCCAAGTCGAGTACGAAAATTTAAGTCTCAACTAGAACAGCCAGAACTACTCACCGTAAATAGCATTTTTGATTTTAAAACCCTCTCTGTTTACAAAGAACTTGAGAGTCATCCCTACAAATCCATAAATCTCTCATTCGCAATAAGATCGATGAATAACTTTCAGTCCATGTGTTGCTTACAGATCTCACTTAATTCTTCTACTATTTCGCTTGTGGTATGTAGCTGATCCTTCAGCTCACGCACAATTATTTCCACTGACTCAATGCCTAAATCTTAAAGAAGAAAACGACTAATAGAAAACTGAATCCCACTTTGACAGAAGTATAAATGTTTACAAATTTTCATAGGATACCTATAGTTCATCTGAATGTTTATAAATAATAAAACTAGGGTGGCATCATACCAGAGCAGTATCCTTTTAAGGACTATTCAATCATCTGAATTGAATCTTTGCAGACCAGGATGATGCACATTCTTCTCCAGCATTAAAGACAGGAGTGCAATAATCATTCGGGTCTGCAAGTTTTTAGTCAAAATTTGCGATAGGTTTGAAAACATTTTTCTTCCAAAATAGAAATTCTCCTGAGAAGACAATTCTGGGGTTTGTTTTTTGTTTTTTCTCCACACCCACCCTATCAAAACCTCAAAATCCATATATTGATTTACTAAAGAAAAGAAGAAATACTCTGGTATCTTGTTTAAAAGACTTATAAGACAGATCAATTCTATGAGATCATGGCATATCCTCAAACCAGGTTTAAGGATTAATGTAAAGGGAAAACTTCTGTCTGTCTAGCATGACACCAGCTACTCTCTTTACCCGTTATTCTTTCCCCTGGTAAACTATCTTTTTCAGAGAGAATTTCTTCCCCCCAATTTTTAGTGGAATTGTAGGTGTTACAAGTCTTTTTTCTGCTTAAGAATCCTACATGAAAAATAACTTCTCAACTACTTAATTCTTGCAAGCCCACATTGATTTATACTTTACTGTTTTGTTAATAAAGTGATAATCTGAAACAAAATATTATTTATTATCTTTTATTATCTGCCTCATTCTTCTTTGTCTGAGAAATCATAAATTAAAGTCAACAGCCATTTTATAATCCTGCAGTTCATTATCTTCCATTTGCTAATATGCTCAGTGCCTTAGCCTTGCTCCATTTCTTTAGTAATAATTACAAAAAGCAAAACCATATTAACACAATATGCAGATACTGCTTGTTTTAGAACTTACATAAGAGCTTTTCAACTAATCAGTGGCTGGTTAGGACACTGTCCTCATTCATCTTCCACTTCCCCTGGCATCCTTCATGAAAGTTTAATCTACATTTTCCATTAAGGAGTTGTCTCTACTGGTGTTCACATTCGCAGGGTGGCTTATTACTTTTTTGATTGTTATTTGAAATGGTGGTCATACCTCCCCAAATTATCTCTTCATCCAAAATTTTTATCTTGCATATTTTCATGGTCCTGAAATCTTCAGATAACAAAAGCAGAAGTTCCCTTACTTTAGATTCCCAAGATTTAAAAGAGGAGCAAGCAACCCACTTGGATCACCATAGTCAGGAGTGGTCAAGACTTTCAAGTTTAAAACTGCATTTACGGTTGGAAATAGATTACGCTGACATTTGATCAAGTACAGATTTCAATCCAGTTTGTGTGTACTTGTTTTGTGTCCAGCTGCTGCCGGTCCTTTCTCCTTAAATACGCAAGGTTAACTTTAGACTAGTGGTTTCTCTCTTCTTCCATGTAAGATTTGACTTGGAAGGCAGCCACAACTCTAATCCCAGATCAGGGACCACAATTACTGCCCTCCACAAGCCCACGAGCGGCTCAGCAATGTAATGTTGCTGACAGGAAGCTGAGCCAGTGCCTCCCTGGAGGCAGGAAAACACAAGCACTGCAATGAGGTATCAGGAGAGATGAATTCTGGCAAGGCACACTTTCTGATGGAGGTTAAACCACTTGTTATTCAGCTGAATCCTAGAGGCCCTAACACAGAAAACCCTGGGTTTGAATAAAGAGTTGAGAGGCACAGAACTGATGGCTGGTTTGACCCAACTCAAGTTTATCAGAGTGGTAAATGACTCCTTCACTTGAGCGTGACAAACACATACGTCCACACCGCTGCAAAGTGCAACTTCCCTGGTCTACACACACTGTCATTCTAACCACAAACCGGGTTGTCTAACCTGCCTCCTTAGGAATAATGCCACAGTTGCAAGATCTCTGATTGCCCATATTTATTACGATAGACTGCAGTACATTTGCTGGTATAATATATTATGAAGGATCGTAAATAATTAAGAATTAATCACACTTGTCAAAATAAATAAATGCAGCCAGTGATGCAGAATGCTTCAATTTTTTATAGCATCTTTTTGCTTATTCATGAATTAAAAGAAAAGAAGTCTAGTAATCCACAATGGATTGCCTACTCATTACAGCACATACAGGCCTGATTCACATCCCACCAGTGGAGATTTTTCCTGCCAAACTTTAGCACATCAGTCGAATTTCAACCTTAAATCTCTGATCCTGCAGAAAGTTACATAAGTTCAACTTGGAAATATCAGTAGCTTCAGCAGATCTTCATGCATCGTGCAGGGCCTAGCTGGCAGAAACACTAGTGATTTTATCACCCGCTGGTCCACTTACAAGATGGGGGAGAATGGATGAGAGTGAAGCTTTTTAGAAAAAATTTTCAAAAAAAATCCCACAAAATATCTTGACAACCTTCTTTCTGTAGATTTCTGTAGACAGACAGTCCTGTGGTTCTTCCTATCAAATACCAAATATTTTTGCATGATTCAGTATCACTCACAAGGCTCTAACTGAATAGCAAATAATATTAAATGCTTAAATAGCACCTTTTCTCTGATTCTCCAAATGGGTCTGAAACCCTTAGTGCATTTCTTTCCTTTCTCAAAGGGAAGAAAAAAACTGGGTTGGGAGGTGAGGGAGGGATGCGTTACCACACCAACCCTACCATGACCAAAGATCATTAACTCCAGACATCTGACTCCAAAAACAGGCAGGTGTAGGTACACAGGAAAGCATATATGAACAGGAAAAGCAAACAGTTGTACTTCCCTACTCCCGGCATTCAGGGATCTATTGTGCAAGGACTTTCTGAGCCAGAAAAGGTAGTATTGAGAATTTGGTAGCTGTAACTATTTTTTCTTCCCTGAACATATCCTGTCAATTTGCGCACTCATAGAAGGTTTTTAGCACCAACAACACCCAATGGAAAAAGGTTCCACAGTTTTACTGTTTGCTACATACGAGAGGATCTCCTTTTGTTTTTAACATTACATCTACTAATTTCATCTGATGTCATCCAGTTCTTTACAAGAAGCAATAACAAATATTCCTTCTGTACTCATCCTTTCAGTGCTTTATAAAGTCTTGAAAGCTTATAAACCTTTATGAATCTTTTATAAAGATTTTATAAAATTCTGTGATTTTTATAAAACTCTGCCACGTATTCCTTTAGATGTCTCTTGCAGGCAGGGTAGCTTTAGTTAATTTAAGTGTTCCTAAAAGACAGCCATTACATACTTTAGATCATTCTTGTTTCCTTTCTTTTAATAACTGTCCCAGCTGTACGAAGTCATTTTTGATGCATGGGAATCAGAACAGAATGCTGTATTCTAGATACAGCTGCCCCACACATTTATACTACAGCATATTGTTCCTATTTTCTACTTCCTTCACAGTAAGTCACAATATCACATTTACTTTGTGACTGCTACTGAGTTGATGTTTTCACAGCTCTATTCTTGCCCCAAAAATCAGCCTAAGTGATTACAACCAGCTCAGAATCTGTCCTTATATATGCCAAACTCAGACTGTTTCTCCCACCACCTCAGTTCATATAATCCACACTAAATTTCACCTGCCAGTTAAGCATCCTTTTTCAATTCCATGCAAACCAGACCTCCAATCTTTCAGCCTGAATAATTTAATATCAAACTTCACCACCTCACCATCTTTTCCTGTTGTCAGTCAATGATTTGTGGGACATCACCTGCTAAACATGTCAAGTGAGTAGAGCACTCAGGTGTGACTGTAACCAAATGCTGAGACACCTGAAACTAGTTCTTCCTCTAGGTAGCTTGATCCATGCTGATTCGTTCTGATTCCTTGAGACTGAGCTGTATCACGCTGCAGGGACAGGGGCAAAAATACAGTTGTTGTTGCAGTGTCTCTCTTTGGGAGATCTACCAATGATTTCCTGCTGAACCTTTTACAGAAACTTATATGAAGCATTATGAATCATACTCAAGGCATTTGTCTCTATCAATGTCTTGACATGTCTTGATAGCCAAGTGACAAGGATGAGCTAAACCATCCCAAAATCTAGTTACGCTATCTGTTTATCTCTGTGCATTACTGTCTGCAAAGGAGATGAAATGAGATTGAGGTAATTGGAAGCACAATTTGCAGGAAACAGTAGGGGTTGGAATTACTGTGCTTAATTATTTCAGATTGAAACAGACCACACAACTATCTGTGCCAAGCAGCTGTAATTAAAGTGATTTAAAATAGAGATGCTAGCTCCAAGTGTTGATTTTCAAATGAGTCTTTATACACACAAGAGTTACAGTCAACTACGAGTTGCAGACCTACAGTTCTACTGAGGGGCTAAAGATTAAATTACCACTGACTATGATAATTAAAAAAAACAACCAACAACACGCAAGCAAAGAAAACATCCCAAACAACCCACCCTGTCACCTCACAAATCTAAATCCATTCAATCAATGTGACACTGGGTACTTGCCCCCCAGACTGGCAGAAAACAGGATGAAGGTTGTGTTCTGCTAAATTGCCTATATTCCCATTGAAGAAAAAAAAAACAACCAAACTTTGGACTTAGAAATGGAATTTTATCCCAGTAGGCAACTGGAAATCAATCAATACTACCCTCGTTTTTGTGTTACAGAGCCAGCCAACAGCCTCCCCTTCTTCTGCTTTGACAGACATATAAAACTGACTGAATACAGACAAAGGTATAACTTTACCAAAGAGAATCCAAAAGAAACATCCATCAAAGATATGCAGCACCACAGTGAACCGGCCAGGCCATTCACCTGGAACAATACATTTACTTCCTTGGGGGTTTTCCCCATTTTTTTCCCCCACTCCAAGAAAGCAACAGCTACACTTCTCAATTCAAAACAAGCTGGTTTTAATTCCTAAATTTCATCAGTAGCCAGCTTGCATGAGAATTTAAGAAAAAGGAAAACACCTTCCCAAGCAGCAGACATTCTGATTTACCTAAAATTTTCACTGAACTGCATCTTTGTAGCAAGAAATTTACTATGCGCATCTATGTTCTTTGATGTGAAAATTAGAAGATATTTGCATGCATCACAAATGTGGTCCATCTGTTTTACAGACAACACAGATCCCACCAAAATGACTCGGTTTGCTCATGAATCAGTACTCAAACAGTGGGCCTTAAAAGTTAATTTATAATGGCTATCTGGGGAAAAGTACTATACTATTGATATGGATGAGAAAACAGAATTAAAGAACGTGAATGAAAGCGGCACTGAAACTTTTCCTCAGTATTTGCCTGAACATAAGAACTGTTATAAGCAGTCAGCCTGCAGGTCTGAAAAGTTAAATGCCACCTCTCATGCTCGCTACTAAGAAAAGGATCCTTTCACTTGCAGCTTTCTGTAATAGAGGCTTCCTGAGTTGGCGACTGTAAACAGACTATTGAATTAAATAACCAGTGATAAGTGTATTCTGCAAGAATTCACCTGATCTTTCTTTAAACTTCTGGCCTCAAAAACATTAATTCATGCATCTTATTACCACAGTTTATTCAGGCACTACATGAAAAAGATCTCTTTCTTGTTCTATTCTCAGCACGTACTACCTCATGGCTGCTTCTCATTGTTCTTCAGTGTGCATTTTTGTAGACCTCTAAGTACCACCACTGCAGACAGAATAAAGAATCTTTGTTCAGTTTTTCCTAGTACGGAAACTGTTCCGTATCCCTGATAATCTTTGTTGTCCTTCTCTATACCTCTTTGTTCTGTATTCTCCTTACCTGGATAAAGCTCATAGCCATAACTTCCCATTTTGTAGCTCCATTCTCATCAACACCGCCTGACCCTTACAGGGAGAGGTTTTAAGCAGGCAGGAAGGCTATTAAGAATTTTTCTGCTTTCCCAGCATTAGAAGAGCATAAACACACGTAAAAATCTTTTTAGCACTTACAATCTTAATGAAATGTTGTTCATAGATATGATCATGAGCAGGAAAAATAATTCCAACAAACCAATCTTTTTCGAAGGAAGGAGAAAAGTCTGTTCGACTCTCCTCTTTTCATGCTTCCTAGTTCTCTTTAGAGACAGTAACTTTTTTCTTATATTAAGGGCAAAACCCATCTTCTGTTTTCTCAGCAAACAGAAAACTGAAGCCCTGGACACAGGGATATTGCCTAAAATGATGTGCAAATAAGCAAGCAGTAAACAGCACCTAGAGCAGAGGTAAAACCAGACTCTATTTTATTAATTTCTTCTAACCACTGAATGACCTTAAACATAGACACCATAGTATTGCTCTCATCTAAATACTGTCCATGGCATGGGTCAGTCTGCTTCTGATTTTATGCAACACTATATTGGATATTTTGCTTCCCATATATATAATTCAGATTGCCTTCAGACATAAACAGATCCTTCATGTGCAGAATTACCCTTTGTGACTGTTTGCATTTATTGTCTGCTAAAGGATTATAGTTGTCTACAGTATTTTAAGAGAACATGTTTGTTTTGGCGGGTTTTTTGGTAGTTTTTTTGGGGGGAGGTAGGGGGATGTTTTGTTGTTAAAACTAACCACTACACTGAAGGCATTACATACTTGCATCCATCTTACCTTTAGGTGTATTCTCAGAGTGATCTCTCTCCGGCCCATCCGGGATGTTTAGCTGTGAAATGTCCTCTGCACTCACTCTGAGCCAGGCATTGTTGGAAGTTTCCTGATCTTTTGAAGAAAGGGAATATTCTAGCTCACAAGGTGATTCAAAATTGCAGTCAAATACTAGAAAAAGAAAAAAACAGACACAGAACATACCAGATTAGTTAAATCTAGCTTCCTCTATGCTGAAAGACGTGTATACACACTCATTTTATACTTTAGTTTAGGGCTTGCTTTGTTACCCCGTAATGATTTAAAAAGATATGGAGGAAATCCATAAACAGACAACAGGCAAAAATGCGTCCAAAATGGACTGCACAGAGAGGTTCATTATGGAGGCAGCAGCGAATCAAGAGGAAGGCCCAAGAGCCAGTAATTCCCCTTCAGGACAGAGAAAGGGGCAGCACAGGCTAAAGCAGGGAAAAGCATCAGCTAGACTGCGAAGGAAGGCGTTTAGTCAATTGATAAAACAGGACAGAAAGCCAACCTCTTCTGGGATTCTGGTTCAAATTCAACCAGGACATACATTACAGTGCAAAGACTACCAACGTGCTTCGTAGTCATGTTCCACCTCAGTGAGCACAGGGTTCTGCAAAGCGAGTCACATACCCTGGGCACACAAGACATGCTGGCAGCCATAGGGACTGTGCCCTGGAAAGCAACCTTCTGACCCCCGCGTTTGAAACGCGTCACTGAGGCAGAAGCAGCTTGATCTGCGCCACAAAACTTTAGCCTCCAGGCAGTACAGCCAGCATCTGCCTCTAACACAGACCTTGCTTTTTGAGATGTTTTTCTTTCAGAAACCAGTCACTCTGCTGGTGCAACTATGATTCACTTTCCAGTATCTGATTTACTAATCACACCATAATTCAAGTTGCTTAATACAACATGCAGTGATAACCTGCATGGATTTTACTTTTAATCACCAAGATAGTTAATTTTTCTGGAATGCCCTGTATGCATTTGCTTTTGTCACCACAGTCAGCACTCAACACAATATTCAGTAACAGGAAGAAACTATTTCTGAACTAACTCAATGCTTCTGAAAAGGCTAGATCCATTTGAAAAAGCCCAACAGAAAAATCCAGCTCTTCTTTGGAGTCTTCTACATTGTCTACTGTCCTGCCATAGCTATGCAAGTGGAACAAATAAGCTGAATTGACATTAGTCAAGTTAACTAATTTTTTTAAACTTCAATTACATTCTCTATTAAACATCTAATTTCTTCTTAGTGTGGACAGATTTATGTAGTTCGGCCTATTCTCCTGGTGATAGAACATTTTCTAATCTGAAGGTTAATACTATTGCCCTCTCACTATACTTTTCCCAGCTAATTTGCCCTTTTAACAGTAAGCTGGGAGGAGCAGAGCCTATTTTTCCAACTTATATTTGACTTTCTTGATCAGGTGTTTTATCATTCACTCAGCATTTTGAATGCATCACAACACCATGGAAACCATTTAATATACAGAATCCGTATACACCACAAGCAGCAGTAAACAAGGATTATACACATTTCCTTAAAATTGAACACACAAGCCACTACCCTCTTCAGGCCTCTATGTTATCAATATAAATTTCACGATACATGAAGCACAGTTCAATTTAGGCAGCAGGGAACAGTGGATATATTCATGCCATACAGTTTACTACTGCAATATCATACCCAAACCCCAGATCACTTATCTCTTGTCCCTTAGATGTTCTTTAAAAAAACAAAAACAAACCCAGTATTTTTTTAACCCTATGAAGTGTTAAGAGTCTATTAAACTTTGTACCAAAGCCCAAATGGACAAAAGAGCAACTATACATTCAACTACAAGTTACAGAAGACCTATCCTCATTACTGTGTAATTCAGTTACGGGGAACACCTTGAGTAGTACATGCTTTAAGGCACTGGCAAAAAAAGGCTGGGGGGAGAAACACATCTCATGCAAGGACTTTTCTGGTGGAACTCACAGGATGACAGAAGGGAAAGTCCAGACCAAGGACAACACATGGCAAGAGCAATCGTTTCAAATCAACTACTTCATTCTTTGCGGGCTTCTCTCCCCCATCAGTCTGTCATGTTTTCATGAGCTTTCCAGCAGTCACTGCTTGCTTCCACTCCATCCAGCTGCTGGGAACAGAAGCCTTTGTGCTTTCTTACCCTCTTGCCCCCAAGCAAAGAAGCCCTTCATGGATATCCACAAGGCGCCCTCATTTTCCTCCTCCAGTCCTCACCCCCTGACACTCTGATTATGGTGCCTACAAGCGCTCAATAGACATCTCAGCTCCCCCCTTCAGTCTCACTTTCCAGAACCTCCTCCTCAAAAGAGGAGCTATCAATTGGTTGTGGAGCCCTTAACGCAGCAGGCCTCTGACCTACAACTGGGACAACTTAATTGGGGTATGTGATTAAATAACAGTCGTCACATTTAGCGTTATGACCCCTGCAGACAACTAAAGCCTCTGCCTGAAGGGGGGAAAGTAAAGGAAAAAAAGGCAAGTAGCAATACTATTTCCTTCCCATGCAATGAATAAACCTACAGAAGAGTGGATATGATCTAACGTGCCTGTTGTGGTCAAGCTGAACAGCCTCTACAACAGGTTATTCCTTCAAAGAAGAGGAGACTACTTGGCTCTTACATCTGAGAGCATCTGCAATTTAATGAAAACATACTTGCGTCTTTTACAGAACTTGATAGTCCCCCCACATCACCAGAACATCTCCACGCTTCATAGGCTCTTACTTAAATTAATCTCGTATCGGACAGGAATTTCACTGCTATTATCCTATTCAGTACAAAGAAATGATGGCAAAGAAATGCTAGCTGATGCAACACAGCAAAGTCGATGCAAACAGCATCCAGTCTTCCAAGACTAACATTAACTTGCTACCCTGAGGCTTTCCTTCTTTCACAATGTCCTTCACTACTGACAATGTAATATACTTATAAAAAAAGCATTATATACAATGCATACTTTTTTTTTTTTCACTGATAAGCTGCTCTTGGTGTGGTAGCTGCTACAAGATCATATGAACCACATTTGCAAATACAGAACCTTCACAATATTTGAATTTCTGCCAATTATTGCCTTAACATGTTTAAACACAATACCAGGTTTGGGTTGGGTTTTTTTCCCAGCTAAGCACATAAGAGAAGTAGCCATGTGCCTTTGGAAGCTGAATAAAAGCCATTCTGCCCTTATCTGAAAAGCAGCAAGTGCTGCAGGAAAGGTAATTAAACCTAACTCAACTTTCAGTGATTATTTTTTAAACCTACTACCAATATAAACTGAGTAGATACAGAGCTTCAGGACTTGAATAGCGTGCCTAGTCAGTAAAGTGGGGGGTATTGTTATTTTTGGTGGTTTTTTTAAAGAGATACCACACAGATTTACATCTAGTACATGCATTTATGCCCCAACTATATTTACATTGTAGATGCTTAATGCTCCATAGGAATTTAAGTTCCAGCAAACTGCAAAGTCTCTTTTTAAATGCGTTGCAAAAAACCCCAATCCCTTGTCAACAATCTTTTGCACCTGCAACCACTGGATGCTAGAGTCAGAACAGCTCATTTACAGAATCACAGAATGTTAGGGGTTGGAAGGGACCTCTAGAAATCATCTGGTCCAACCCCCCTGCCAGAGCAGTGTCACCTACAGCAGGTATTTATCAGAAATCTACTTCATCATCATTACACCTTTAAAGAGGAAATAAAAGTGATGCTTATAATCAAATCAAGGTAAACACCTGTTTAAGAAAGGCTGTAGACATCAATAATTTCAATTTCTGGTATGTAAGAACATACAGGATACCAAGCATAGACTGAAAAGCAAATTGAGCTACTATACGATTGAAAAGACAGTGGAATCTATGTATGTCTGATGACGTTAGAGTCTTGTGCTTCAACATATTTATTTTTAATCAATGTACCTCACAGCAATAATTTGTGCACAAACAACTAAAATACCTGGCAACTACATCTGTTTCAATTAAGCTGATTAGAGTTGTCTAATAAACAAATTACTTAAAATAGTACTAAGGAATAATATGCCAAAACACAGTAATCTGCAGGAAATATCCTTTTACATTGCTGCAGGTCAGATTATGGATCATTCGCTCTTTGGATCATCTTGGGTCATTTATGTAACCACACATCACAGAAACACGCCTTATTTAGAACAAAAATAATCTAATTTAGAGAGAGATATAAAAAGCCTGTTCTTTTTAAGAAACTAATCTGATTATCCTTTCCTCAGCTGCCCAACAGCAGACTAGGTTTATTTGTTTTGGACAACCTCTCCTTTAACCACAAAAATCTTACCAGCAGGTAATTTCCTCTTAGACAGCTCCTTTCTAGTTCTACATGTGTCTGACTTGTGTCCTTTTTACTCCTGGTCTGCTGACTCTTACAAATCAATCCTCCTCCATTACTCTCAGCTGGTCAACCCTTCCAAATGGCACGGTTGCTTTCTAACCTCACTACTATAGACAAGGGAGTGGGTTGAGGTTCTCTGCTCTTAGGAGGCCCAGCCTAGAAGTGTACGTAGTAACTGGCATGTCATTAGCTTAAACACAACTAATTTGTACTGCATTTACAGACACAAATGCCCAATATAGAGGTCACTTACACTGATCAAAATGGGACCACAACCTCCCTCAAGAACACACCTCTTCCAGCTACAACAATTGCAACGACAGTATAGAAACAGATAAAATATTCTTGCACTGGATGTCTTTTTTTTATACAAATATTGACAGATATTCCTTGTGGAGGAGACATAATTTAAATTGTATAGTAGAGATGTGCTCTGCTGAGTGAGCTTTGAGACCTCCATCAATACCCACTAACCTCTATTATACTCATGTTATAAGGCCTATAAGCTTTTAATTTATGACAGGGAAATGACAAATTGATTTTCCAGTTATTAATCCTCGAGACAGAGCCAGTTCCTAAAGCCTTACCCATTCCCTTTGGATAGAAAAGGGCACAGGGCATTGAATCTATGGGTTTTGATTGCCTCATCAGGCTCTTCTGAATTTCTCTCCACTGGTACAGGGGTACACATGTGGGGTGACACAAGGAAGCCTGCAGCCATAAGCATTTCTCCTCGAAAATGGAGCATAAATAGGAGACTGTGCTCTCTAGCTGTCAGCTCAGCAGCCTGCTGAACACCCAGGAGGACCTCCTAGAAAAAGGCACACCAGATACAGGCCAGGCCCTTGCAAATGGATCCCTAGTGCCACCTTTCCTCTGTGCAACTGGAGGTATAGCAGCAATTTAAAATGAGTGAATCCACCACAAGATGGAAGGGCGCAGAAAAAAACACAAGGGGAAAAGGAAAAAGGTGTCAGTGGTTGTGCAAATTAAAGAGCAAAAACAACTGCAGGGTTCAACTGCACGGTTCCTGCCAAGAAAGCAAGCCTGAAGAGGTCTTTTCACCTACTCCCTCCCAGTGCTCTGCACTGAGAAAGGGCAAACCCACACATTTTAAGGAACGGTATGACACATGTATCCCTGCCACGCACCCCAGGCCTTCCTAGCCCAGCAAATGCCTGCACGGACATAACTGCCCAGTTTTGGGGTTGCTGCTGCAGGAGCTGAGAAACAGGAGAGCAGCAGCATGGCGTGGCAGGGGAGTGGGGGAATGGGGCAGGCACTTGAGAAGCCCCGAATCGCTCACTACAGCTTTGGGGTCCGTCCCACCTGACGTGCTTCTGCCACCTGCAAGCGAAGCGGTGAGAACAGTGGCCAGGCAGCACACCAAGGCCTGTGGCCATCAGGGACCTCCTTTTAAATTAAAGTTACTTAGCATAAGTTTGTTTATCGCTCCACATCCCTCCTCTGCAGGGCTTCATGTACGCTCCCCCGACCTTGACTTTACTGACAGCACCAGCTCCCTCCCCTCATGGCGCTGGTGTCCGGCCGCAGCGAGCCGCTGCACCCTGAGACGCCGTGCCCGCCTCACGCCCGCCGCCATTTTATGACCCCGCGGGCCGGGGCAGGCACAGGGCGGCGGCCAAACCCCAGCGCGGGCTGAGGCAGCCGGGCCCTCACCTGGGGAACGGGGGCGGACGGGAAGCATCCCAGTAGGGCCCGGTGAAGGCCCCATTTGCCTACGAGCTCCTCACGCCCTTCAAGGCAGGGCCCCGGGCCCTGGCTCCGCTGAGGCTTCCCAGCTCCTCCGCCTCCAGCTCACCGGGAGGGAGCGGGGCCACAGCCCATCGCTGCCGGGCCGGCGGGAGGGGGCCGGGCCGGGCCTCGCAGGTGGGCGCCGCCGGGGTCTCGTTAGAGCCGGCTGCGCGCAGGGCGGATTCCAGCCCGGCGGGCTTCTCCGGGCCCGCGCCAGCGCGGCTCGTCCCCTCTCCCCCTCGCCCCCCGCTTGGAAAGAAAAACCTCCCCAGGTTTTCCCTCAGGACGGGGGTGGGACACGCACATTAAAATTCGGTTGCATTATGAAGAAATAAAAGTTTCAGAGGAGCAGCACCCCCGGGAGGCACAAATCCACCTGCTCGCGGGGAGAGGGACTCGCCCCCGGGCAGAGCGCTCGGGCCTCGGTGCCCGGGGCAGGGCCAGCTGCCGGCCGCCCGGGGCTCTCCTCACGCCAGCAGCCTTTAAATGAATCCTCTGGGGAGTGAGCCACAGCTGGATGGGCCACTGCTTGGAGACAGCAGCAATAATGCAACCCTTCATTTATTTGTTAAGAGAATCTTTAAAATGACAGCAAATACTTAATATCCACCCAGCTCCACAGTGTGCACCAGGGACTGAATCACCAAAATCTTTTGATGGCTGCTTTGTTCAGTGGAAATCAAGCTACAAAGAAGAGGGCCAGGACTCCTTTATCAATCAATTATAAGCACAGTCTTTCAAGACAGCTACAGAGAGAGGTGCAAGGAGGGGGTGTGGGGAGAACAGCCAGCAATAGCTCTCATTTCCATTCTTTGGCTCTAAGAAGTGACAGAGCTCATCCTCCACACAAGAAATATTTGTCCACCAAGTCTCCCGTGCGATGCAGCAAAAACAATAAATGAAAGTGCATTTTTAATGCCAGTTCTGGCCAAAAGACTGAAGTACCGACTAACAGCGACTGTTACAAAACATGCTCCAGTTGGCACAAAACAGTGGTTGGATGAACTGTTGTGTTTTGACAATTCATACAAGGGACCTCTTGCATGAAGTCTGAAAGATCTCTAGAGAAAATGAATACTTGAGAGACAGGGAGAAAAAACATTTGTTGTCTTACTGTATGTTATTTTATTATTCAAAAAATGTTGAGCTGTCATTGGCACATTGTCTACAGATGAAAGAGGATATAAGGAGAAGAGTAACTTGAAAGAAAGTAAAAATTTCTCCCTAATAAGATTTTTTTATTCTTTCTTGTTTAGCCCAGCCTTTAGTTTAGCTAGGCAGATGCTGCTTTTCCTGTGATTTTCCTCCCGCTGGGTTTCAGCACCACTGCATATGGCAAAAATAATATCTAATGGTTAAACAAGAATTCTTACATATGTATATATGGTCACAACACTTGCTATTTTATATGGAGCAATTCTATTAACCTGGTGTGAATAACTGCTGTTATTGAAGTCTTGCCCTATTATATTTGTAACACTACTTCCAAAACTATGTTAGAGTATTTCTAAGATTGCAAAAAGGATGTGTTTGAATTAAGGTAGTACATCACTTTTGCAATATATTTACTAGAAGGCATTGATTCATTTTTCCTCTGGGACAAAGTATTATTCTCCTCATTCCTCTCCTGGCTTTATCTCACCTTCTGAACAGGAACTTATTGTAACAATTAGTGCATTTCCATGCCATCCTGAGCCAAATATCATGATAGCTTTGTCATTCTGAAGTCGTCAGTATTAGTCTGATTTGTTGTAGATTTATAAAACAAGTAGTCATAGGAACCTGACTGTAACACAAATTCATGTGGCTGGTGCCCTCTTTCTCTCCCTTCTGTTTCTCTTCCCTTTTGTTTCACGCTCAGGCTCACTGAGTTTCGTGTCAGCAGTATCTATCTGGTATCCAGCTCACATGAATGAAATGGTATTTTGAATGCGTGCACATGAGTACTTGAATTCAGCAAGTTGCACACGACCTACCAGAGAAGAAAAATTAATAATCTGACACCTCACTGAGCAACTGCCAATCCACTGAGCATCAAATATGCAGCGACAATGGCCCCAAATTATTCCACAGTAAAATTAGTCCAACACATTTATTTCATTTTTTTTTAGCAAAACCAATTCAGGAAATCGTGAACTCATCACAGACGATATTCCATTAGAAAGTGTAAAAAAACCCAACCAACAACCCTGTCAAATTAGTTTTCTGAAGACACAGAGCTAAGTGAAATTATTAATAATTTGTTAATAGAGGCTATCCTTTGGATTATGCTTTTAGTACCTATTAAAGCCGTGAATAATTATGCACTCTTGAAGGTACGTGCTCCTCCTCTGCCGAACTCACCTTTTGTAGACATTTTTAAGCACACTAGTCATTTGGTAGCCGAATCTATTTCCCCGAGTTTTAGTCCCAGTTAACTTTGGAATCCAAAACAGCGCTGTTTCCTAAACTTCAGGGGGGGCAAAAAAATTCTGTAAACTATATTGCTGAAGTCTGACACAGCCTGAGAGAGGTACTCCTGTATTTTGCACAAAGCTGGTTCAGAAGAGCCAAGGAGTTCAGCTGCTACTGGGGGATCTGGCAGAGAGATGCACAGACAGCACAGTGGCATAAGAAGAGCAAGAGCCATCTCCTGTTTCACCAACAGTCCAACATGGCAACCCTTATGCCTGTGACTCTCATGAAACGTGTTCTTCTTTCCAAACGGAACTTAGGGATGAAGTGCATTTGATTTTTTTTTTTTTTTTTTTCCCAATCGGTAGCGGTTGCGACCATCCCCTGCCAGGATCATGGTCCAGGTTCAGTGTTGTTGCCTGGCCGGAGGGGTGTAGAGGATGGGGCAGAGGCGGGGCGTTAACCGCATGAAGGCTTCCAGGCCTTAAGGGACGCCTGTCGTCTGGAGCCCCTGTTAGAGAAGCTTAATGGATTTTATGCAGTGGACAATTGATTTCTTACACAATACCTATACAGAAGAGAAAATTAATATGCAACCAACCAGGACAAGAAATGAAATATATGGCTGGGTGCAGTTAATCATGTAAGCCTCAGGACAGAGTTCCATCAGTGCTGCAAACGGGAGATTAATACGCTACCGTAAGTCCACATATGCAGGAGGCATTAAAAGTTTGTTCTAGCCACATGAAATAGTCTGAGTGTACTTCAGAGAGAACAAAAAACCTCACAAAAATACGGAGATTTAAATACTCCTCCTGTCCTGCAGGCTGAATTCCCAGATAATTTTGACTTCATGTGGGTTTTTTAAGTCTATTTTCTGAAAGGCGGGTAGATTTTGCATCTCTGAGATGGCAGATGATTAATCAATGCTTGGATAGAGACAAATCTAGAAACCTCTAGACAAGATCGGAGAAAGTCTTGTGAACGCATCACTCTCAAGTATCCTGTTGTGCCAGTGATTATCTTTTGGGATTGCAGCATATAGTTTCAAAGACATCATCAAGCACTGTTCCTGCCAGAACTACTAGAGGCAGTCTGTCAGAATTTTTAATACTGAGCATAGAAGCAGGGAACTTAGTTTGGCAGTGGAAGAGGGACCCTACATTTCAATTTACTCAGCCTTTCAATCAAAGAGATTTCTTCAATAGCGGAACACGGGAAAAAAGTAATGAAGACAACTAATATTGCCCCAGTCTAGCAATGTCAGCCAGTTAATTATATGGGTCCTATCAGGTGATTAGGGAAACAAAGTTTTGATAGAAGTTTTATAGAGCATTCTGTAGTCTTAATCACGCTGGGAGCAGCGAGGAAAGCTTCTGACAGAAGAGGAAAACGCTCTACTAGTAAAGGCCGCTGGGTTTTATTTCTGCTAATGATTTATTGTGTGATTTTGGATTAACCCCTTAATCAGAAGGCCTGGGACAAGGTTACTTGCCTAAAACTTGGATGCTCTAACTTTGTCTTCTGCCTTGTTCTGCTGAGTCCCCTGTATGACCTTCACAAAGCTGCTGAGATCCAGAGGCAATAATCAGCTGCTGAAGGCACTGTCCATCCCTGTCACGCTCATAGCCGTTGGGGACAGAAATCTAGATCCCTGGGAAGTTTACAAATAAACATTTAGGTGCAGATAAGGTGCAGGTATGCAGAGGAATAGAGAGGAGTTTTAAGAATTGCCCTCTTAGGCTTGGGCTATGCTTACAGGCTCTGCTCCAGGTACACGTACCGCACGCTGCACATCTGAAGTGGCAGGAAGTATGTCTGCACAGTGATGCTATGGGGTGTTCCAGTCTGAAACGCTTGACTTTGAGGGCTACTGCTACCCCTTTAATTTAAAGGAGGTTCTGCCAACTTTTGGAAATGCTAAAGTGCAAAGCGGGAAAAAAACAAATTGCTGCTGCCCCTCTTCAAGACTCAAGGTAGTTTCAAGGTATATGTCCTGAATTACACCTACCGAGGGAGAAAACGGTTTAGACTTGTCCTGAGTGAAGATTGTATTTTCTGTAAGACCTCATCAAATTCTTGCCTTTCCTTGCAAAACAGATGGTTGGAATATGGTAGAACTTGGTCTTGTGCAACCAGCTAAAATCATAATAAATCATTTCTGCTTAGATGCAGTACATTTATCTCCATGTGATGCTGTCAGATGGAATCAATGCTTTTAGGTTTTAAGAACAAAGCCTTCCCTTAGAACGGTATTACTGAGAAACAGAGTTTAGGAAGAAGTAATAAAGGATAAATTAAAAATCATCCTTGCAACTTCTGAGAAAGCCAGTGGAAAAAAGATTGTACTACTGTCCCTTCCAAAATGAAATTGGTGTGTCCTCATCGTTCAAGCAGATACAACAGCTAGGAGCAGATATTGTATGCCAGTGGAAAGAATATATATTGCACACATAAAAGGCTGCAACATAAATTTGAAGAAATATGGGACTCCTTCATATAGGTAGGTCAAACTTTTCCCTCAAGCAGATAATTACAGGCTTGGGGTGAGTAAATCTTATTAGCCTCTCAGCACCTTATCTTCCCTCATAGAGACTGGTAGTAGATATATAGTAGATATATTCTACTTCAGTCACTTTCTGGATTGCATATTAGATATTGCTTTATGCAGTTTGGTCCTAACTACGACCATAGTATTTCACAGTGGAATGGCTATGGTTTGTCAGTAAACAGGTCATACCAGAGAACAGGGAAAAAACAAGTTTGGTACACAGCTCTTCTCTTTAGAGTATCACTGGATTCCAACACAGCACCCTAATAGTATTGTCTGGGGCCTTGTTTTTGAGGCACCAGTGCAGGTGGGGCCAGCCAAGGTCACCGGGCACATCCCTGGAGATGGTGATGGGCCAAGACCACGTCAGAACATCAGCCTGACCGCAGGCTGGGCTGAAATGGGGCTCCTGGGCCCATGGGCAGGATGGGGAAAGGCCCCAGGGGTGGCTGGTAAGGGACAGTAGGGCTTATGAGGGCCCTCAGGGGCTGAGAGTATGGATATTTTGTCATGAACCATTTGACTTGTGTTGTTTTCCTCCAGTATTACAGCAATAGCCTTAGGCAGTTAGTTACAGCCTCCTGAGGATAACGTACAAATGCTACTCACTGTGTCGTCCTCTATGGGCGAAGAAAGGGGACGTATCTCTCATGACCCAGGTCAAGTTCCAAGCAGAGTAACCAGGAGGAAGAGGAGAACTGCTTGCTGGGAGATCGGACGTGCTCAGACCTTTAATTAAAAACAAATAAAAGAAAAATAAACATTATGTATGACATAGTTGTTCGTATACCACATCAAGCACAAAGATCTTAAACAGCTTTCTAGACCATATGCAATAAGCATTTATATTCAATTACTTCTTGGTCAGTTCTTCATTCCTGGTAAGTGTGCACAGAGGGAGACAGGAGATAAATCGCTCTACATAGCAAAATGATCATGACCTAGGAAAACTGTCAACTTTAATGTCACGCTGATTCTAAATTCTCTTTGACCTTTTCAGTCCCTCAATTTGTTGCTTTAAAGTTTTGGTCAGCACGTGGAGACCCCATGCATGGAGCTGGCCAACATGTACCCAGCTCCTGTTCAACAACGCAGAGCATCTCAGAGATGCTTTTGGGGATTAGAATACTACAGTGACCCAGAACAGGCGAGGATCCGAACAAATCTGTACTAACTCTGCAAGACGAACAATTATATTAGACGTGCAAAGAGAAACAGTACCTGAAATAACAGACAAGGTCAATGAGCAAGGCAGAACTCTATACACTTTGAAAGCACAGATTTTCCCTGTGTATGTTTAAGTTGGATTTTCTGAAGATGACAGGATCTTGAGCATTGTCATCTCATTTTCTGAGGTTTTCAGAGGAAAGGTGGGATTTAACTTTATAGAAATACAGACAGGCAAAACTTCTGTTTGAAAGGTTTGTCTGATGGAACAAAATAAGCCTCTGGATTGCTGATATGTTCTGATTTCTCAGAGAAGCCATAAAGAATTTGTTGTTCAGAAAGAAAAAGTACATTTTTTGTTCTAGTAAATATTTTTGTCAAGAATACTACTTTTGCTTACTTGAATTCTTTTAGTTTAGGTGCAACGCTAAGCTTAGCTGTAATAACAGCAGAACGGTTTGATAATACCTCCTAACAAAAGTTTGGTAAAACTTTCTGTAACAAGAGGAATTAACTAACTTAGAGTAATAATTAATTCATACTGGTGAAGAACCATCCTCTTGAGTGGATAAGTAGTACCGGATAATAAAAGACACATTTAAGAGGATAATAGTAAACATGGTAAATGGCTGAACCCTTGGGGAAAACACTGCTGTGATTCTGTTAAAGCTCTGCTTAGCCCTGCTTCCCTCTTCCTCTGAAATTTTCAAGTTTTTCTTCAGTGGGACTTGTCAGAAGCTTAAATACAAAGTGGTAGTTGGGCCCTATATCGTTCTCAGTGCAATCTCACTTTTAGCACACTCCTGTGACTGAGTAATAATAGTGAGACCAAGAGAAAAATAACCATTCTTATGTAAGAGCTGCAACTCTTGCTCATAGCATAGAGAATAATCTTCAAGATAAAAATGGACTTCACGCTGTATTGTAAGCCATTCTTGAGTGGAAAAAATTTAATATTCCTAGTGGCTCAATTAAACCTGGTCTGTATGCTAAGTTACAGTACAATAACTAAATATCCCCTGTTGCTGTCTGGAACGTAGCGACACAGAAGATCAGGTCAGTGATTTATGAGGGTAGGTATCAAATGTAGTGTCCTGCCTTCAACTGTGAATGATGAACTGATAAGCAACTATGGAATAACCTTTATATTGGCTTTTCCTTCCTAACATCACGACACAGCTGACACATCTTTCAATAGCCCCTGATACAGCTGGTTGTGGCAAATAATGTCAGGTTTTATTATGATAGTTACAACAGTTGCTAAAAGCAGATTTTTTTCCTACAAATGTGCTTCACTTTCATGCTAGTATAAAATAATAAATAAAAGAAGAATATTAGTAAAAACCAAGCTCCTGAAATAAGCTGGTTTTAAAATAATGTGTGTTTTGCCTGATGTGAGATGTCTGTCCAGTATCAATATCCCTGTTATATACATCTGTACCCCGTGACTCTTCAAGATGGGAAATTATTTAATATCCTAAACACAGATCACAGGTCTCCCACAGACAAGAACTCCAGGGCCTCTTTACCCCTGACAGACTCAAACAAAGGTAGATGTCACACATTTAGTCCTGATAGAGAGCCAAGCCTTGGGGTCGCAATCCTGTGGAAACTTCACACAAGCCTGAAAAACTGACCTGCTCCCCATCTCTGTTCCTATGGCATAATCATCTGAGGTGCATTTCTTTCCCTAACGCTGCAGCCACAGAGCTCGGAATTAAATCACTGCTACTACCCTGACCGGCCTTACCTGGGAATCAGTAACACAACGATCAGCTGCAGTTCCCCAAATTCCCTGGTACTCCTCACCTTCAGGAAAATGCCTCTGACAACTGTAATGCACTACACGTTGCATTCTTCAGAAATCACACCTACTTTCAGCCTCAGCTAAGTGGAAATGTTCCCCCTGTCACCAATATATGCAGTAAATTGAGATAAAATATAAAGTTGAACATCTGAGCAGAGGACAGGGCAGTCCGGGCACCTGAACCTCCCCTCTATCAGCAGTAAGAGATGCGTAGGAGGTAACATAAAAAATTGAAATTTTTGTCTATTTTTAAAGAACGGAATGGATTCAGTTCAATTCATTTTAACCTAAGAACTTTTTCTCATATTCTTTAGGATTAATTTTGGAACTTCATCTCCAATGATTTGCTTAGGCTATTGGTCTGAACCTGAAGACAAGAAGATTGTATCAGAAGTTATGAATCTTTCCCAATTAAGTTATCTTCAGAGAAAGATGCTGGGTAAAAGGTTTTTGTATAGCCAAGAGGCTACTCTTCACAGTGAGGAATGATTTGATTTCAGAGTGAGCTATAGGTTAGGAAAAGGAGAGACCTTTCCTCTTACACCTCCAGGGCATTTTAAGTCCAGAAAGGTAATTACAGAAGACTGTAAACAAATGCTTCTTGTGCAGTGTGGGTAATGCAAACATAGACTACACTGTAGCCATTTTACAAAATAAAGTTTTTTTCCCCTCTCCAAAACAATTCATATTGAAGCCAAAAAGCACTAAGAAAGTTTTGTCTCCTTTTTAGGTATGCTAACCTCCCATTCCAGTTGTTTGTACCAGGGTGCTCTGTCACTTGTCAAAAGTAACCCTAACCTTTAAAAAAAAATTAATGGATTAGCAACTGGAAGCTGACAGCTCCATTTTTAGTAGCCAGAAATATGGCAAAGTACAACAGAGGTTTCTTTGATATTCCTGCCTAAAGGAATATCCAGGGCCAAATCATGACCAGAGGTACTCCATCACAGCTGGAAATGTGCACCTGGAAAGAACATTTGACATTTCTGTTTTTAAACTTGTGCAAAGGAACCTCCTTAGGGGATGTGAAATTCATTCGGCTCACCAAGAGTTTTGGTAAAAAAATAGAAAATGGTTCATGTGTACTGAAGACAATCCTCAAGGCCACAAATTCATTAAATAAAATATTTATGTATTATTTTAATGAAAAATACCTCTTTAATAGAATAACCCCTCATGTTCACATAAAAATGGAACAACAAGAAAATCTTTTTACTTGCTTCGTTTTTAGACAAAGAGGATTTCCTCCCTTTTCCCCCCCTTCCTGTAATAATAAAGAAATATCCCCAGCAATTAACGTATGTAGTTTTCTAAAGTTATATGCAGTGCAGAAATGTAATTGAATTTTTATCAAAACACACATGCCTTTTACCAAAAAGTGCACCTGCACGTAACCGAATATTGCTTATTACTACTTCTGGATATTGCTTCATTACTCAACGGATAATCTTTCTCACTTTGCTGAGCTGTATTATTCTCAGTTTCTCAGTGGTAAATCTGAGGTGACAAACCTGCATGTACCTGTCCTCTAGATTTCAGAGTTGCAAGAGATGTGTAAGTTAATAATTGAGATCAACCTGTACTTTCAGCTACATCTAGGTCTGGAAAAAGATCTCAAAATCATTCATATTTCTTTGAATGGAAATCAGGAATCAACATTAGTAGTATTTGTGGCTCTGATTTATAATAGCAATCAATATAGTAGTTATTAGCAAATATTACAATGATGTGTTTAGAAACAGCTTCCCTTACTATCTGGATTTTCCAGTCTCTGGGGAAGCCTGATGTTTCAGAAAACATTACCCAGTTCTAAGTAAAAGGTAGCAATTTTCCACAGAAAGGATATTACAGTTATCTTTCCCCCTATTTTTTTTTTTTTTTTAAAAAAAAAGGGGGCCAAATCTACTCGGGACAAAACCAAATTCATTTCATTAAAGCAAAGAACTCTTACAGGCAGGTGACTGCCCGAAGTATGGACACCTCTGCAGATTTCTACGAACCAGAGGCAGGCCAAGGACATTCTGGAAAGAGGCAGATCCAACACTGCAGGGCCCTGAAGCCCAACATCTCCATCTTGCAAAAGAGCTCTCAGGAACCTGGCATTTATGAAACCCTGGCTGGCCATGACCAGCAAGATGTTCAGGCTGGCCTCTGTCTCGCTGAGAGCGTATGCCCCAGAAGTCCTTGTCAAGGATTCCTGAGCTCCTGGCTCCACAAAAATTCTTGGTTTCAGTTTTTTGGGGGTAAAGGGGTGCAACCAGGGGAAAAAAGATTGCCCAAGAATTCCCTCTAAGCTCTTAAATTCGCAACTGATGCTCACAATTACACTAACAGTACTCACACAGCCTCCTAGAAACTTTCATTTCTCCCCTCTTCCTGTCTACAAACATACTCAGTCATCCATGGAAGTGCAAAGAACACATTATCTCAAGGTGACCAAGCCGCACCAAAACCAACAAACAGCCCAAGTAAACGCTTTGTGAATAATCCATAGACCCAACTGTCGCCATGCAAATCATTGTCTAGACGACATTCAAAAGCAAAATTCAAATTCTGTTTACAGTCAAGCCACAGAATGAGGCAAAGGGCAACCTCATTCCATGCAATTTCTTGCTCTGAATAGTTGGTGAGATTTACTTACACTAATGGGTGGATGTACTCCAGGGTTTCTTTTTACAAACCTTTTCTAAAGTACAAAAATGTTCACTGACAGTCTGTCAAGTTTATCTTTTTCAGTTGGAAAATATGTTTAATAATGCATTATGTTACAATGATTTTATGTCACATTGAAAGCATGATGAGTGCAAATAAACGATAGTATGTGTCTCACCGAACCTCTGCTGGATTGCTGTGGAGAAGAAATTTGCATTTAGTGGGCTGTAGCAGACCCATGGATAGTGGATTCAGTCAGATGCACTGCATGAGGCATAGAAGTGATCAACAGCACTGACTGGCAGATGTTTGATGAGTAAATTTGGGAATAGCATACACTTCCTGTACATGAAGCATGTGTCACTAATAAAACTGTATTTAACTCAACAACTGTGTTATCCTTCTGGCCCTGACAACTTTTTTTTTTTGTCTTTGTAAGGCTTATTTAAAATTTCCTTTTAACTCCTTTCTGTTAGCAATGCATTTTCCCCCCCATCTCCTTTTCACAGGGAATATTAACTTTTGGTTGAAAAAAGCCCAAATGCCTCAAACAACTGCCTAATCAGCAAATAGATGCTCCACGGCCCCATTCTTTTCTACTGACTAGGCAGTCCCTCTACCTACCACATCCTGTGGACATTTATTGATGCAAGGACAATCTGTGCTAACTGTGGGAGATGTGGTCTGATCAGCAGACCTTGGCTCTGGAAGAAGAGGAGCATGAAACACACAAATTACAATTCCACAGAACCATTGTGACAGAGAAATATTAACAAAGCATCATGTGTTGCTAATCATTACGGGAAAAAAAGAAGAATAAAATCTACATTTTACTGTTAAAAATGCAGGGGGAAACAATAGTTTTCTTTGCTGCTTTCTGTGAATTCTTTGTAGTATTTGCATGTATATTGTAAAATCTAAGAACCTTTAAATTTCTACTTCGAAAACAAGTGGCACGCAAAGAGCATTGAAAAAAAAAACCAATTAAAATGACCCAGCTTATATTCTACCCAGCTCAACTAATATAGCTTAAAAATATACTGCCATCTAGAGCCTACAGCTCAGACGCTCTGCAGCTGCTGAAGACTTGTCTAGTAGGACACCACAAAATGGAAATGAATCACTTATAAAGAGCTCAGGGTCTCAATTACAGACCAGACTAGGAATGGCTTAAAGTTGTTAATTGTCTGCCTGTGTACAAGAAACCTTTACAAAATCCACCAGTAGACTGATCTTTGCTGTAATAATCTTTTACAGCACAATTAAGCATCTCTGTGGGCAACACCGAGAAAACAAAGGACTGAATGTTAATAACTGAACTGCTCTCAACTCTGGTTTGTCCCCTCAAAAGCTGAGGACTGTGTCAAGGGAGACGCTTCTCCTCTCTAGCCTGCAGCTTTGCTAAACAAAGGGGAAAAGCCCTTCAGCAGCAAAGCTCCACGTACAAACACATATTCAGAATTTTAGATGCTCGTGCATCGTATCAGCTTGTAGATGTTTTAGGATCACAACTGGAAAAGGAGTGGCAGGGTGGTGACTTTGTGAGGCAGTACTTGTCTTTGGACTGATAACGAACGCGCGCCCCAGTTACTGACCAGTGAAAACCAGAAGCCATTATGTCCAGCTGTTTCCTGCAGCACAGACAGACCTCCAGCCACTGCAGACAGCAGGAAAGCGCAAGGTAGAGGCTGTGCAATTGGTAATCTTTCTACTAAGGCACACTGAAGTACCTCAGGCTGCAGACGTTCTGTATTTTTTCTGTACGTGTAAAAATAAAGTGACCCTTCCAACATTGTCTGGGGTGTTTGTCTACTGCAGCTTAGACAAACCTCCAACAGAACAGCTGAGGGGCAGAATTAATGTTGGGTCTGTGTGCGCCAACATTAGAGCGCCCCTCCATTCGCAGTCATGGGGAGCCCTTCCAGCGCCTGCTGGACTGGCCCCTAGGAGGACTGACTCTCCATCACAGCATTCCTCCTCCAAAGGACTTGAGAGCAGTTGCTTACCAGTATGGTTGCTATACCAATATGATTATCGTCTGTCACAACTGGGGTCCCAATCCCATGTATTCTCAGTGTCCATCTGTTTGCATGTCCCAGATTGCCCGTTTACACGTACTTCCCCTTGGTCTGTCCCCAGTTAACATAACATCTAGAAGCATAGCAGCTAGGCTTTCAAGGGAAAAAATGTAGCAGTTGTTTTGATAGCTTTAATAATTCATTACACATACTGACTTCAAACCATATAGTGCCTTTACCTTGGATTTCTGCATAGCTACTTCCGTATTTAACACATACACCCAGCTGGAGTCTCTCATCAGGTTTGCACACTTTCTATTTCATTTTAAGTACTGGGATTAAGGGGCGGGAGGGGGGGGGGGGGAAGAAACAAAAAAAAAGGAAACAAACCCAGAAACACCCTCCTGCTCTTTATACACTTAAAATCCTCTTTTGTGCTACGTTGACTGTGTACGAAACCAGAATGCATATGCATGCTTACACCTTTAACCAGTTATCACTTTAACACAGCTGCAGATATTTAGATATTCAGTGGCCCGCAGTCCCTGCACATTTTAATACAAGCTCACGTCTTTCTCAACATCTGCCTTTTTATCTGTCTCCTGTTTTCAAAGGCTGGCATTCAATGGCTTGCTTAGTTTTGTCTCCATAATTCTTACGTTTCAGTGGACAAAGTTACATGCAAAAATTCCTTGACCATATAAATGTCATGGGAATGAGTATTTGAAGGTTTCAGTGCAGACCTGAATCTTTGTGGTCTGCAGGAGGCTTTTCACCCTTGGAGCAGGCAGCCTACATTACCTTTAAAAGACTTCTTTGATCAGGATGAAAATGGTGGCACCTCCCTTCTCCTCCCACATTTTCAAACCACATCAGTATCTTTGGCTCTGGAGATGCTCGTAACAACATCTTAGGGAACATTTTTAGCTTTCATATATAGCACCTAGATGTCCCCCTTCCAACTTAAATCCACCTACAGTCACACACGACCTGAGCATTTAGAGCCCTCTTGCGCTGCACTGCAGCACTGAGCTTGGGTGGGTGTGGAGAGGAAAAAAGGTTCATTTTCACACACCTATTTCATATCTGGAGGAAGAACAAACTTTCTTCCTCTGATTTCTAATACAGCCAAAAGATATTTCAAAAGGTCCCAGTTCAGCCTGACTTAATTTGCAAAGTCTTTACTTCACTCCAGCTGATTTATCCAGGTTTCCCTGAGAACTCGCATTACCTGTTTCTCATACTACTGCTACATATACCCCTTTCTTTCACAATGCTCTATAAAAAACGCTTTTTGGGCATATGCACCATCCTTTCTCCTCAAAGAGCATGTGGCAATGTCCAAAACAGTCACTTATGCACCACCTGGCGTAAACCCACCTCAGGAGCAAGCCAGCCTTTTTCCACTGCCTGGAACCATTCAATAACCACAGCTGCAAATGGTGCCCAGTAAATACTGGTTATTTGGAAGAAAGCAATAGCAGTGGCATAAGTCAGCCTTATTTTTCCTCATTACTATCATTATTACTATTATTGCTTCTGTGAAAGGAGGGAAACTATGTTTATTGCACAGGCGCATGTGAAAGATAATGTTGGCAGAAGGCTCAATAACAGTCCCACATGTAGAAATACAAATCCAGGGGCTTTTTTTAAAATCAGACATGCCCACCCCTTCACATTTAAAACGGGCCACAAGCAAAGGAAGTAAGATACAGGAACTTCAGATAAAAGCTGGAGATTTCCCCTACAAAAGAGGCAGAAATCCTGAAGTGATGTCTCCCATAGAAAATGTGCCTTGACTGTACCACGCAGACAGAGGGAACACCTTTAGAAAGGTCACTGCAGCTCCAAAGGCTTTGTCCAGCTTTAATACGTGGAATAATTCTGAAACCTTGCAATCCAAAAATGGCATTTTAGAAGAAGAAACTTTTAAAATATACCTGCCATATCAACACATAAATTGAACACTGAGGAATTATATGAAGCCCTACATATGTACAACAGACACAAACCGTGAAGCAGTTACAGTTATGAATTTCCTGCCATTTGTATGGCTAAAACAATTTATTTGCTGCATTAGGCATTTCTGTTAAGATACAGTGTTGCAGAACAACAACATACATGCAGGGTGTTTTGGTAGCAGAGAAAATACTAGACATTTGTTATTGGTAGGCAAGCTGCATTATTTCTAGAAATAGCAAAAGGGTGCGATGACTATTTCAATCTAAAACACAGCTGTCTTGGCAGTAACAATAAAAACTACTTCATATTCCCTTACTGGGAAAGATGCCAATGTGCTTATATTGTCTATTTTCACTGCAACATTTAATTTTGCTTAAGGTAAGGGACAGCATCTCTCACTGCAACTGTAGGGTATTTAGATGTGAAAGCACTTCTCAAGGAAGTTCTGCAAGCACTGCCAAAATGAAGGCATAAAACACCAGGCAAGGCACGAGAAACTCCTGTCTTCACCCAGGTAGACACCTCTGAGGTGACTGAGTAGAGACTGTAAAAGGGAAATTACTCGTCATTCTGTTTTTCAGGTGCAAAAGAAAAATGAGAAGCAGTATCTCTAGAGATACCCTGGTTTTTTTAGTTTGGTTGGTTTTTTTGGTTGGTGGTTTTTTGGTGCTTTTTTACCACTGCAGCACAATTTTACTCTGTATACCTGCTTTCCAAAGCTCTTAAATGTTACTGATCCTCAGCATTAATATAAGAGAAGCGAGTAATGCCGGAAGGCAGCTGATGCCACCAGCCATCACTATCCTCTGCTGGGTGGCACTACAGCGGGTCAGGTACGTGATGCAGAAGACGGTGCTCCAGCTCTAGGCAAGGCCTTGTGTGGGGGGCAGGATGGCCCAGGTTCTCTCTGCTGATGCAAACCACGCTGCTATGAACTCCTACTTGGCCTCATATTTGGCTTCTGGTATAAAGACAACCATCCAGATGCTCAACAAGACACAGTCTAACATGAGTAGGAAGAGGCAGGTTATTATCACCTACCTATGACAGAAACGAGGACTGTTTTCTCTGTTACACATTCCTACATACTACTACAGCCTTCCTCAGATGTGGCAAAACTGGTGAAAAGGGCTGGGCTGAAAAGCTGGCCCATAAGGAGCTGAAACATAAGAGCTGTAAAACAACTAGTAGAAGACATGAATGGCGTGGAAAAAACAGACATAATGGATTTGTTGCAGAGTTATGTACACCTGATGCATAAGAGTACTAAGAAACCATGGGATTAAATGACCTGCTCAAATTCTCATCACCAAATGGAAGCAAAGTTTAAAAAAGAAAACAACCTTTACTGTTTCCTTCTCCCCAGAGATCCCCACTTCTGGTAGTCCAGCCTTGTCTCTGCCAAATGACTTCACTCTATCTTGTGAAATTCTGTGCATCTGGAGTGAATGGGGCTTTAATCTACACAAAAATAAAACAAAATAGCCTTGCAGGAATATCTAAAAAAACCCAGTAAGATATTTTATGCTGATTTTTGTTTTTCATTTTTCCCCGAGTTTATGCCTACCTAAATCCTTTCCTGCAAAAGAGAAATAACTTCAGTTCTCTTCCCCCCAGAACCTGTACTGTTCAAAAAGAATTTCCCAAAGTGATTACCGAAGGCTTGTAAGAGAAATGATTACAAATGGCTGAGTTAACTGCTCCGGACGGCCTCATCAGTCATCATAATGTGGTCTCAGCACCAGACTCATCAGGACAGGCAGCTCGTCATGACAGATGACACCTCTTCAAGAAGCCTTCCTCCCGTGGCTTTTCCCCAAGAAAGTCCTTCTGGGATAAGGTGCTTGCAAATAGCGGTCCTGAAGCAATAATCCAGGAGGAGTCGTCACCAGCTGCCTTCAGTGAGCTGCTTCAGTGTTTGGGCTTTTTTTATTTTTTAATTTTACCTTTAGTCTCTGAGTGTGGAATGTTCTATCTTTATGCACATCTTGAAATCAAAGTACTTTCAGCAGTTGCTCTAAAGGTGAATTTAGAGATGATGGTAAGAGCACCAAATTAAGAGAGAGGAGGCTAGAAAAGGCTGAGACAGCACTGCTAGCCTCATGCTACTTTTCCACTGCCAGCCTCAAATGCTGTAAAACAATTTGCAATCTATGCCTCATTTTCTGTATCTAGACAGACCTCAATTGTAAGTCTGTTATGGAAACTGGTGTTGAATTTTTTTGAGTTATAAAGCACCTTCTATGATGAGCACCACACTAATACCCATTATAAATAAAAGCCAGCTCATCATCCCATAGATACTGTTTTGCGAACCGGAACTTGAGAGTGCTAATTCCATTCACAGCTCTTCTTATCTGCAATGGGATCTAAGATAAATTGTGTAGTTTCTCCTTTTGCTTTGTTTTTTTCTGCTACCAAAATGGAAGTAATGACGCTCACTGTGCTGGGGAATCCTTGGATAAAAAGCAGTAAATATTTTTATGAAGAGATGTCTAAGAAAAATTTTCCAAATATCATTTCCCTTAAACTCTATCATCCTGCTCCTGACATACAGTGTTTACTATGGCGAGGGTAAAATGCTTGTTTAAGAAGAACAGTTGGCTTCTTAATGACACTCATCTCAGTCACAGTGAAGAGGCAAACTATTTGCAATGAACAGTGTGTGAAATTTGGCACTTGTTGGCTGTTTGCAAATCGTTCATGGACAGACCGCAGTTGATGAATACTTTGAAATTACTCAAATATTTACTGGGAACAGATTTCAGCCCTTGGGGTTTTTGTTCGTTTGCTTTGTGTGGTACTCCAGCTATGCACCAGTTGGTCTTTCAAACGCCCATGGTACTGAATAGGTGCTGGATCTGAGCAGCAATCTGAATTTCTGCTTTGCAGGGAACTCCGTGATTTCTCTTTCTTTCCATTCCACATATTTTGAATGAACAAGAACAAATCTGAAATTTCCTGGAAATAGAATCTTATATAGGAAAACAGCTTGGGAGCAAATGCTTTTGTGTAAAGGAATTAAATTTTAAGTGTTTCATGTCAAATTTACAGTAAAGTACACTATAATATAGTTACAAATGAAGTAAATGATCCAAATGCTTCATTGTGGTAAAGTCAAAACATTTCATTTTCTCCCAGACTGAAAGAGACCCTGCTATTTTGTGCAAATTGATATATTCCCATAGGAAGTCTAGTTTTCAATATGATATTTCCTGATGGAAAGTCTGACATTAGAACACAACTTAAGTAATTCTAATTCTTCTGCATCTGACAAGACATCACTGTGCTATGCGACTGCCAGAGCACCTCTCTGGGAATCCCGTGACAGGGACCTTGAACTGGAGAAGGCACTCAGGTTGGCCAGCCTAAAAAAGTCTCGCGGAGAATCAGTGAGGTGTTTTAGAAATCTAGTAAAGAGCAAAACAGAATGAGCACAGCTATGGTAACCTCATAAAAAATTCAAATGAAAGAAATTCTCTATTGGCTACAAACTTCAGATGGGTATTTATTTTTATTGACAGAGAGGGAGCTGCGTGTCAGAGAAAGCACAGCACACTGTGGGAATTACAACAGACTGAATCCCCACTAGAACGATGCCACTGCTCCTTATATCCATACGCTTCCTTGATAACACTGGCAGGCAGTTTCAGAACAAAACCCACACATTTTCCTTTAAAAAAAAAATATTAAAAAATCAGCCTTTCTCTGTACAAGCTGCCTGCACCTGTAGTCCTAGCTGCACCTTTAGCTGTCGCACAGTGCAAGCAGCCAATCCATCACCAAACGCGGTGAGCTGAAGTGGCATGTGCAGAGCTGCAGAGAGCCGCTCTGTAAGTTTGGGTCCCATCAGGGAGGCAAGAGCATTCAGCCTTCTCATAATTTCTGGTTTCGAACTGGGAGAAGTATTTCGAAACAATCAGTTTTACAAACTGCCTTTCTTCCTGCAAGGCCTGTCTAATATCCCTCTGTTGATGATAGTATCAGCAATCACAGAAACTATCAGGTGAGGATTTGCGGTATTTTAAAGGTTCTTTTCATACAGCTTAGCAAGTAGAAATAAACGTCAGCCAGTATCACCTTAGCTGCCAACCCTCTAGAATTCATTAACAAACTGACTGAAACTGTCCCGCTTTGCACATGAAAAAAGTCACCCCACATTCAACCCACTCAGATGATGTGTTGTAGATCTTAAGAGACTCGTATCTGTACTCCTACCTAAGAAAAAAGTGCTTTGCGAAGGTAAGCAGCCTTCTTTCCATCCCATTTACTGAAAGAAATACGGGGAAGAAGAAAACCAGGGAGCATGCTTTTCTCCCATGATAACTTTATCTCAGGAGAGACTCTGGTTCAGCAGGGTGTCTTAAGTCTGTAAAGATAACTGGAGCACATAATAGACAAAGAGACTGCCATGCTACAGACATGTTGGAACTTGCAAAGAGAGGGAAAGATATGAATAATTTGTTAAAGTTTCTGAATTATACAGAAGTCATTAGGTTATTCAAGAGAACAGAGGGTGGTAACAGGATTTTTACCACCAAACCACTAACTTCACTACCTGGCAATCAAGATAACTCTCTCATACAGTTTGGTGGTCAGAGTCCTGTTTTTGTAAGCATGACCCACATCTTGATGATAAGGGCCCCAATAAGGTATTTTAATACCAAGAGCATCCTGTCTCTCCCCCCAGGCTCTCCGCAGGACTTATCTGCCTTCTGTCTCAGTGTCACTAAGCCATTATGGCCTCCTGCTCATGGATGTCCTATAGTCATTCTTCTGGGCTTCCAGAAGCAGTCTTCAGGAACTGGGCATACCTGCCTCAGTTTTGCTTTACTTCTTCCCTACCCTTCCTCTGCTCAAGAGAAGTACTAGGGACAAGCACTCTCCCTGTCCTCTTTTTCTGTATCCCTGCTCCCGCTCCATGACTGAGCACAGGAGCTGCCTAGGATTTCTCATGCCATTGAGAGGGAACTACTTTCTTGGCTCTGGGACCTGGTACCGGAGGCAGCACTGGCTCTGAAGGGAGGTCTCCCCTGGCTTTTAATAGCCAGGTGCCTCTTACCAGGGCAAAGCTGGGTCTGGAGCACCTGAAGGACACTGAAGGGATGGTAGGGTATAGAAGCAGCCTGATTCTCAACATGAATATGTTCTCCTGTGTATGAAAGCTGTCTCTGTCCAGCTCATGCAGAATTTGCGATTCGTAGTTGCCATCCCAGATGCTTGTGCTCCCTGACACCCACAATCTAAGACTTATCAGGGAAATAGTGCTAACTTGTCCAGTCTGCCCTTACTGCATTGCTAAAAATAGTAATTAACCTGTTTTTCTGCTCCTTGCTATCTCTGGAGTACACCTGCTTACACAAGGTTGATCAGAACCCAGTTCACTACTCACGGGAATTAACATCATTATCTCCTTGTACAGACTGCCTGAGCTGCAAATTCAGTTCCCCGGCTCTAGGTTTTAATCTGCCGGTAGTTCTGCTGCTTTCTGACCGTTGCGTCCTGGGCTGTGTGTGGGAACATCAAGAACTTTCCCTCTTTCCTCTCTGTTTGCTATTCTGAAACGCAGCCAGCCCAGCTTCTCAGGGCACCAGCCCCTGTGTCTCCAGCAGCACCTAACCTGCCATTGCACAGCGACCAGCTAAAGCCTCCCACAGTGCATCCACTAAAAGTGAAACCAAGTCAAATCCCTTCAGTCAAACTCTCTTGAATATCAAGGTGTGCAAAATCAAAATCCAGTCTGGGAATGCTGTCTTGGAAGGGATCTGTATCATCTCATGTCCAGTAGCGGCAGAGTATGATGCCACTTCAATTGTAGTCTAAAAAGGATTTATCACAGACCTATCACCATTGACGGGTCAATCACAGCGCTGCAATCAAAATCCAAACTGCTACTTTTAAGTCTATTTTTGTGAAACCTTGACACCAGACAATCAGAATTGATATGGGATGAATTAAGCAAGATTGCTCAGAATTTCATCTAAACTTTTTAAGATAATCTGGCTTCCCCCCCCAGCTGAGTTCCTCTCTCTTCTAGGTAATGCTGCTTTTCCAGTAATACAGATTCAGACCTATACCTTTACCAGCCACAGAAACAGATCATAACACTGCAGGCACATAGGTTTCTCTTCTCTTTTTCTATCCAATTTTGCAGGTGTTGGAGGTCAGTATCCGGATGATCACCTCCTTAAGCAAACTGAATGACACCTCCCAATTTTTAATACAGCTCTACTGCACAGAAATCAACTGTGTAAAAATACTATAATGAGAGTTAATGCAGCAACAGTACTCAGCTGGACAATGAAAAATGGAGTAATTTCCTAACCTACAAACACAACCTATGGTTAGAGTTAAGCTGGGTTTCTCCTGTCCTTGTACAGTGTACATCCTAGCAAAAATTCTGTAAACTGAAATAACGGTCTCAGTAAAACCTGCTCAGTCCCAGTGCTTTCAGTGGTCTGGGTAGGTTACTCACCAGAAGCTGGGTTAACAGCACTGTTATGGCAGCGCTCAGGTGCCCGAGAGCCTCGGTGCTGTGCCAGCTATTATTTTTGGTAGATATAATATGGGAAGGTGGAGATTCCAGCTTACTGAAAGCTGAATTGGTTCTGCAATGCTAATAGAAGTAAAAAGCAATAAAACCCATCATGTTGTCACTAACAGGTTTTATATGTGTCTGAACGTACACGGGGAGTTACTCCGTTGATTAAATAAGGACCTTTTTGAATAGTCACTCTCTAGAGTAGAATAGCTTTTTGAGATTGGTAGTGAACTGCATTTGTTTGGGGATTTCATCGGGATCCTGTGGCATTCACGATTTTAGCATGCTCCAGTCTTACAGTAAGAGCAAAACATCCTACAGTATCTGCCTGCAAGGCTTGTTTGAAGCAGAAGCAAAATTCAGCACAACCCATAGCTATTGGGGGGCCAAAAGCAGAAGATTTTGCTAATACATAAAGCTTCCATGCGCTGGCTAAACATCAGGGATATACTTTACTGAAAAAATTAAAAAAAAACCCAAAACCCAACTCTGTGTGGTTTAAGCATTATCTCTACCAAGTATCTTACTAGTGCGCTGAGCTCGAGGCAATACAGAGCTAGTAAAAAAGCTAAACCCAAGTGGGATACAACGTAATGCCTGCATCCTCCGGCTGAATCAGAGAAACAAAGTTTCCTCTGACAATGTATTGATTTTTCCAGGCTCGGCTCATTTTTTTAGAACTAATATTCTTTGGAACTTAACTTCATCCTGAAATGGTGGTGGTAGGGAGGAATGTAATATTTGTTTGCGTCTCTGTTTTCAACTGAAGTAAGTTGTGATCCACAGGTACACATGATCTAAAGGAACTAGGGGGGTAGGTTTACTCGCTGATGAAGACAAAGGCAGGAAAGGCTTTCACACCAGTGAACTTCCTTAAACTCAAGGAAAACTCTCCTTGTAAACCATTTCTAAAGAAACTTTCTGCTAAAGTCAGCAAAATTAGTGGAATTACATGGAGGATGAACAGAGGCCACTGGTGCTTAGATTTATTTTTCAATTTAGACTAAGTTTTGTTTTAAAAGCAAGTATGTGGATGACAATGAACCAAGGGGTGCAGCTGGTATGCCAGAGGGCAGGGCTGCCAGCCAGCAGAACAAGGACAGGCCAGGGAAACGGGCCAGTGGGAACCTCGTGAAATCCAACCGGGACTCCCGGAAAGCCCTGCACCTGGGGAGGATGGAGCCCCTGCAGCGATGTGGGCTGGGTGCTGCCTGGCCAGGGAGCAGCTGTGCCGCAAGGGCCCAGGGGCGCAGCAGGCTGGACGTGGTCCATCAGGGATGCAGAGATGGCAAACAGCCTCCCGGGCTGTATCAAGAGATCATAAGCAGTAGATTGAGGGAAGTGATTAGTCCCCTGTACTTAGCACTTGTTAGACCGCTGGATCCAGTCTGGGACATCCAGTACAAGAAAAACCATCAGTGAATTGGAGGGAATTCAGGGGAGGCCGCCGAGCTGGTTGAGGCAGGAGCGCTTGCCCTGTGAGGAAAGGCTGTGGGATTGGGGCTGTTCAGCCAGGGAAGGGATGGCTTAGGGAGACCTAACCGCAGCCCCCAGCACCTAGGGGAAGTGACCAAGAGGTGGAGCCAAGCTTGTTGCAGAGATGCCTGGTGGGAGAACAAGAGACACGGTCATAAACTGGAGAGGGCAAGGTTCTTACTGGACATAAGGGTGGAAAAAAATTCCTGGTAGGAATAGGCACAGCAGTGGGACAGGGGCCAAGAGAGGATATGCAGGTTTTAAGCCCTGACTGGCCAAAGCCCTGAGCAACCTGGTCTGAATTCGATGTTGGCCCTCCTTTGAGCAGGTGGCTGGACTAGAGACCTCCCATGTCTCCTTGTAACCTGAATTGCACTAAGATTCCATGAAAATAATTGTTATGAGCCATAGCTCATTTTCAAGTTGACTTAGAGGACTGATGAGTTTTCATTTAAGAAAATTATGACTTCTGATAGTTTTGTAGGAAACCTATTTTGAATGCTTTCCATCAGTGAAAACACAAAAGCAAAATTCAGCTGGCATGAAACCCAGCAGGTCAGCACCAAAATATTTTGCCTACAGATACCTTTTCTGGATTCCCTGGGTAGTTTCAGGCACTCAATAGCTTCGTTTTGTAGATGGAGCAGCAGATAGTTTAAGTGACCTGCTCCTTTTTGTACGGATTCCATATCAGACCCCAAAGCAAAAAGGCATGATTTGCTCTTCTTTCACACCAGAAACACACGTTCCGAGCATTTGGGGAACATTTTGAATGCTTTGTATATTACATAGAACCTTTGTATAACTATTATAATGTTTTTAAGACAGCTTCTTGGTGCTTCTTTGCAGAATACAATACGGTATAATTCACTTCTGAGAACAGCAGAGACTCAAACCTCAGCACTGAGCTTTAAAACAAAAAATAAACAGAATTTCCTCTTCTTTTTGTTTTTCGTTCTATTTGTGTTCTAGGAAACTGGCCTAATAATGCCACAGTAATTCTATAAGTACAGCTTAATCTTAAACAATAAGAACAAATGAGTTTCATTTGATCTGTTCAAACACAGAGCATGTTTGACAAAAGCGCCAAGGGCTGCTGGTGTTAGAGGGATATTGGCAGAAGCCGTTTCCTGAGTTATAGAAAGGAGGAAAGGAGACCATTTTTAGCATTTGCTGAGGCAGTTGCAGCAGATTAACTTTAGATCAATGAGTTGCTTGATTATTCTACTTCACTCTCGAGTCTCTTTCAAGGCTTCTCTTTACCAACCAGGAAAATAAATACACAAATTTAAAACACTCTCCCGATCTTTATCTTGATTCACAAAGACAGGATTTTTCAAAAGTGGCTGTACATCATCTGCATCAAGGCAGAGGTGCCAAAGTGTCACTGGGTGTCAGTAACTACCAAGTGATGCTGTGGGCACCCAGAGGTATTTTCAGAGTGGCTTTGACAACTCAGACTCCCCAGGGTTGCAACTGTGTTCTAGTTGAGAAACAGGACAAAAGTACATGATTCCTATTTTTGCTTATATGAATCCCTCTCAATTCTAAACCATCTTATTACTTGTTTCCCTTTTTCTCCTTCTTTCCCCCATACTACCCCATCCCCCGCTCAGGAGTCATTTAGAGGACTTGCAAAATATTATACCTGCATGCACATTCTCCAGTCCCACCTTGTGCTCAGCGGAGCTTGGGAAACATCAAACTGGGGAACTCAGACCTTTAGATGGCATAGTGAGAGCCACACACTTGCAATCATGTTGGGGGGCGTCAGCTTTTGCTTACAGCAAACTGTCTACTCAAAGATCCCTAAATCTGCCTTTCCAGAGCTCCTTACCTCTGCTCCAGCCCTCCTGACTCTGTGTTGCTCACTCACCAATCCTTCTCAGATCCAGCTGCCTTTAGACTCCGTACTACTGTACCCGACGTCTTCCAGGTAGGCAAAAGAGCTGCCTCCTCCACATCCACTCTCCATAGGAGTCACCCTCAGTTATGGCCATGATCTGACCAGCCTCTGGAGCAGAAGGATCCTAGGAAAGCCTTTTATCTAAATGCTGAACACAGCTAGGTATCTGGCACTAGAACACTTGGAGACTGGCAAATCTATGCCCTCTGATTTTAGTAATGTTTTAACATGAATACTGCCGTAGAAACTTCCAGGCCCCACTTGACTGTCTTAAAAAATGATTTGTGGTAATATTTTGAAAGCTAATCTCCAGTAAAACTATCTCTAGAATGACCTGCTGCAGCATGTAAGACTTCTTATTCTTCAGCGAATAAGAGAATAGTCTGAGTTTCATATCATTATTTTTCGAAGCTATGCCTGTTACAGAGATAAGGCCTGCTTAGCAGACAATTATTCCTCTACCTTTCTATGGCAATCTGCCTATGCCCTGAAGCAGAACCGAAGCCATCTTGAGTTTGTTATTTTTACCTTTGTTCAGCTTTGGTTTGTTGAATGTTTAAAACAAGATATACCATCCCTTTCTGGACTGACATCAAGTTCTTAATAGGAGTGCTCTGGGATTTCTCCTTTATCTGGCAAAGTCCTCCATCCTTCAGTTGCATAAGTAATAGAATTCGTAGTCATGTAAATGCATTAGTGTTGGACAATGTGATGAACAGACTTACATATTTGTACAACACCGTAAATGAGTATCATAATGTTTTACTGCTTCACAACTAAGAAACCACTGCTACAACCATGTGTTCACCTCTGCACACAAGACATCCATTACTCCCAAGGGTGTGAATAAAATGTTTACCAAACTGAGAGACATAGTAAAACAACTGTTAATAACCACATTTAAAAAAACAAAACAACACAAAAAACCCCAAACAACAAAAGAAATGCGATAGAAACTTACTATATCTTCAAATGTGTACCTAGAACATAGGCAAAATAAACTCATCCCTTCCTAAACAAACCTTGTTAAGGACTTGGGAACAAGACTCCTGGGTTTACTCTATTCCAAGTTTTGTCTTTCACTTCTGTTTCTGCATGTGGTGACCTTCTACAAATCATCTCACCATCTCAGCCTTGTTTCTTTTTTGGCATGTATTTTTTGCCACCATTTAAGCTTGCAAAAACTAAAGAGGATATGCTAAAACTTTGCATTTTTCTTACACTACCTAATATGCATATGTGCAAATGTCTCAATTTAGAAACCTAGAATATAGCCAAAAATTTGAAAATATTTGAGCATACAGAGAACAATCAGGTATTTAGTATCATCAGATAAGAGGCATTTTATAACTCTATTGACAGACAAAACCCAAAAGGCTATTAAGTGGAGATGTATGAACTGGAGCAGATACAGCGATATGCAGGTTTCTGATACTGCTTCTAACTAAACCCTCAGCATTAACTTGCATTGCAGCAGTTTCTCGCTGTTTCTTCCTCCCCCTTCTCTAGACCACCTCTCATTGCACATGAAAGCACAGATGTTGCACGGACTCCAATGCACCCTGGTCCCAGATTAGCCAGGAATTTTGCATAGATCTGGACTCATATGAGCCACGCTCCTTCTTCCCGCTGAGGTTTGGATTTTCAGAGGAATCTAAACAGAGTTAGCTTTCTACATCCCACAGAGATTCACCTGCAGCAGCCCAGCAGCTTGCTTAGTACAGTATTTTTGTTACAGCATGTGACTGAGTTAGTCCTTGTGTGCTTTACATCCATTGGCACATTCCTCTCCTCATTCCAGTTATCCAAATGGCACTCATGTAGAAAGGGTCACGGTCAGCTCCTCAGCAGATTTCCAGAAGCAATTATACAGGATTCCTTATACAAAGATGGCATAAGGGTAGCACTTGAACATTTTATCCAGTCTTGCAATTCCATTTATGCAGATAAGCTTGCCTGGAAATCTCCAAGTTTCTTAGCATCTCACTTGTTTGGACTGGGAGCCAAGCAGTAAGCTTTCCTTTAAGGAATGTACAACACAAACATTTCAGGGGTATGTTAGCACACGAGAACCAGAAAGCAAAACAGTTACCTGGAGGCACTGTTTACCTTCCTAAACTTGGTTTAGCTTGCACAAATATCATAAAGAAGGAAAAGCAATAAAACTGAAATGCTGCTCCAGAATGCTCCACCTGAAGTGTGTAGGACAGGAAAAGAATGAAGACTAATGCAAAAATCGAAGCTATATGGATTGTTCCGTTTGCTCATGGATATTAGAGAACTAATTCAGTCTCCTAATTCCCCGCTGTGTCATGATTAACTAGAAGAAAGGGATTTTCATGTGTTTTACCACCTCTTTGAATGACTTCAGCAGTAGAAAATGGCTTGGAACCTGGAAGGTCCTCATATCTCTCAAACAGGGAAGATCCATTTAAGGATCTGGTCTTCTGGTGTTTTGCAGGCAGCTGTGAACTTGCTCTACAAGCCCACCTTGCCTTGCACGCTCCAAGTCAGGTGAGAAAGCAATGATGCAGAGCCCTAACTACCAGTGCCAAACCAGGTGAGTATGTTCCCCCTTTCAGCAGGGCACACCGGCTTCATGTGACTATGACTTTTCTGTGGTCATGTAACCACCAGCAGGTTAAGAACACCAGCACGTGCACTCTCATCTGCCTACAAAATATCACAAAGACCTGCCTGAAGGAACCTTTTACTTCCTAACACTAGACACAGTCCTGCAGCCACTCCTCCGAAAGCTGTTCAAACCTCTGTTGGACTTCCAACCCTGTCTACCATAGGAACAAGACCTGGTTTGGTTGTTTTTTCTAAGAAGCCTGCCAATTTTCCTCAGACTCCTTCAGCATTTATCTTCCTTTCATATAGGTCCAGTTTGGGCTACAGCAGATATGGTAGCACACACGCTTAATACTCCCCCATGTCCCAGAAAAGACTACTCAAAGCTGTTGCCGCAACCACAAAAGAAATTGGCATCCTTAGAAATGAGCTAATGGTGCTTGCATGCAGCCAACGAGCATCCTGGTGGCAGCTCTCCCTGAAAACCATGTTAGGACAACTCAGCCCTCCGACAAAACGTACTAATAACTGATGAAGAAGAAAGAGCTCTTGCAGAGCAGGAGGGCCGAGAGACATGGGAACTCCTACCAAAGCTGCTTTACGGTGTCGTTCTACATAAACACACACACCAAAAAAAAGATATTAAAAACAAAGACTAATTTCTGTGTATGTGTGTGCGGTGGAGTGATTTCCTCTCCCTTTCAAAGGCTCCCACTACCAAAAGAAGTAGGGAGGCTCAACAAGTGTAGATGCCAAAAATCAGTGCTGACCTTTTTCTGGTGACTTCAAGTGGTAGAAAGAACATTGTCTGTAAACACAACAAATGATTCAATCTAGAAATCTTTTCCTGATTTTTACTAGCAATCTCAGTGATAGTAAACTTGATCTGAAAACAGAAAGGTAGTATGTATGTGATCTAATATATGCAATAGCCAGCAGTTTGGTTCTCCACGGTCTTACAGCTTTCCCATTAGTTACATGTACATGAAGAGATGATACACAAAATTATCAGAATTAGCAGATCAGTTAAGGAATTATCTCTTCCTTTTTTTAAAAAAAAAAAAAAGCTACATTGAGCCCCATGGAAAAAAATAACGTTTTATTCTGAGCACAGCTGTTCCAGTCTGTTCTAGAGCCTGACCAGCAGTTTCCTGAGCCTCAGATTAGATGGCTATTCAGGACATCAGGAATTTGGGTAGTTTAACTTCTCTTCTGCTTACTAGTGATACAAGATGATTCTCCCCCCCAGTATTAACCCAGTCATGCTACTTCCCTCAGTCATGTTTCTGTGTACTCCCACCAAGTTATTTTCTCAAACCTTGAGAAATTTGAAAAAATCATAAACATACATACACGCACATAATATCCATACACACTAGCAATTCATCTGACTGGGAGTAAAAATCAATTATTTTTGGCATGCAATCAAAGCATTGACTTTTGGCATTTTCCAGAGAACATTTTTTTGAAATCTTTCACATTCATTGCAGTAAAAAAAAAAGAAAAAAAAAGAAGCTGAGCTCTTTGTCCAACAGCCTTCAGATTTCAAAGATATTTAAGCTTAACATTTAAAAGTTAATTCTCCCTCGACAATGTTGAGAACTTCCATTAAAGCAAAAATTATTATTAGCATTCTGTAACCCTTTGCAAGCGGGCCCATTGTTCAAATAAACTGACCTCTGCAGCAATTGACCTTAACATTGCTCAAAAGCTTGACAGTCAATTATCTTCTGATCTTCCTTCGATGGGCCTTGTGGCTGGAATAACCAATCCATCATGTGGAAGGTAAGTATAATAGTGTCTCACGGGCATTTCTTCACTACTTACGCTATAAACACACTGCTGTAGAGTAAGTCGAGAAATTCTGTCTCAATCCCACTGAAGCATACCTAAAAAGCAACGATACACCAAGAAGCTATTCTCCCTTGCAAATATCTCTGAACACACAATGAGAACCACAATGAAAAATACCTAATGGGTTGAACGTAACATCGTCTACTGCTTGGCGATACCATCACTCACACTGTGCCTCCATCAAATACCACAATTCCACCTCCATCAAATATCACAATTCCACTAGGTCTGCAGTACATAGAGTTTGGGGTGCTGCAGGAAGATGCAATTCTCTCTCTCTCTCTCTGATTTGCTTCCACTCAATCTGATCCCACTGGGGGCCTGGGACCTGCTGTGAGTAGGGGCTTGCAACATGGTTGAGACTGCCCTTCCCTCTCTCTGGTTTCCAAAGCATGATTCCCCCTGCCCGACATGCCGCTGCAACGCCCATGTTCCCCGTTCAGCCCACAAGCATGGGAGCTCTCTTCCATCACTCTGCCTGGGTAAGCAAGGAGAGCCCCCAGCACAGCACCACCACTTACACCCTGGGGAGACACGCACATAGCCAGCTGAATATTGTGGATACTGGAATATTGCTGGTGCCTACGATTCTCCCATTGTTTGCTGCCCTGGTCATTTACAATTGCAACACCATGATGGCCTTAATACATCACACTTCCCCAGCGCCCATTCAAAGCTAAAAGTGCTATTTACCATTAAAGCTAGAACTGCGAGGCGTTTCTTTTCTGCAAAGAAAAAAGTCTTCTGCATGCGAACCTTTGAACTTAAGACTTAAGGGCTGATATAACTTCTAATATCACAGATTATACAATATTAAAAGTACAGAAATATTGGTTTATTGCTAATAAAGTAAACCTCAACTGTGCTCAACCTGGCTTGCACAAGAGACACTAATCATATCCCTAGCACACACATTTCTTCAGCAGAGACAATGCATCTTCACAGCATAGGCTTTCATAAACAAGGTTCCGTAGAAATATAAAACCCGTTGCAGCCTTTGTCCAGACCTCTTCTGGGGGAAAATACAGACAGTATCTTGGGAGCTGGAGACCAGCAAGGAAAACTAAAACTCCAGTTTTCTCGAAAAGACATACAAGAAAGCATGGAGAAGGAAGCTGGAGAAGGACAGCAGGCCAAGAAGCAGTAAAGCACATTACACTGATACTTGGCTGGGTGATAACTCCTGCACTGCCATTGATTCCTTAGCCCAAATGAGGTTTAGGGAAGTCTTACAAGTAGCTCTGTATAGTCAGTACAAACTGCTGCAACCTTCACTACAAGACTAAATTTGAGTTATTCACATTTGAGTGTCTCCATGAGCTGGAGCAGCTCACACATGCACACACACTCAGTACTGTGTCCGCACCAGGCAGCTCCCAAACCAAGACCTGAAGTTTCAAGTATAAAAGCAATCATTGCTAAGCAAAGATGGTTCCTCATGGACAGAAAAGCAGGATGAAATGAAGAAAAGGATTATTATAGTAGGATGAAAGCATTTGAAATTAATAAAACAGTTAAGCTAGAGCTGAACTGTCGTGACGTTTAATGGTACCTCCTTTCCTGACATTTAAAACATGCCTAAGATTACCCTGAATGTCAAAAGCAAATATATACCAAGGACAACCACCACAGGACTCATCAGTAGTTTGTCTGTTATTACTGAACTTATTAACTGCGTGCAACAGAACAACCATGCTTAACAGCCATAAAAGAAACCATAATTTTTTGGTCCTCAAAGGACTAGCCACCTAATTTTTTAGGTCTGTTCAACTTTCCTAACACAGCAGAAGGAAGACTCCCAAAAAGTAATGCCTCTTATGGCACTTTAGAAATAACATACTCAAAGCCTCACATGAAAACAGTTTATGGTCTACGTAAGTGTCCAGCATTTCAGTAGAAGCCACAGTCTGCTGGGTGTCCCCTGGTAGAGGGGCAGAGTCAGCAGCCCCAGTAAGGCTGCTCATTAGCTGTGGTGTTTTTCAGCAGTGTGAAAAAGAAACAGTTTAGGATTAAGTCTAGAGGACTACACTCCACGTTTACCTGCTTGTCTTTTCATGTGTAAGATTGAGCGTGCTGACCTGTCTTTTGATTTCTTTTATTTGTCAGGGTTGATATCCCTAACTGGTGATCGGATTTTATAATTCTGTGGATTCTCAATTCCAAGGAACTCAGTCCCTTTGGTGGCATTATATTTAGCAAAATTCTCCACTGCTCAGAGTAAATAACATTATGCCTTTTGCAGAAGCTGAAGAAGTACCTGTCCTGGACCTCAAGTCAGTCAATGCCAATAAGGGACATGCAAATTATGAAAGAGCCCATCGGCTACTCCAGGGAAACATTAATGGCTTTTATTCCTTGTGCACGGCAAACCCAAAGTGAAATGGCCACATTAGTCTGAGTGCAAACAGCAGATTGCAATGTGGACAGAACTCTGAAAATGTGCCGTGTATATTTATTATAATGACTGATCAATTGTAAAATGTGGGGAAAGGGCATCTTCATTAAGCTAAGCTCTGTTTTCCAGCTGGAGTCATAGTAGCAAGTTTAGATATAAGAAACGAGATCTGAGAAAAACAGCATAAAGTAGGATTACTTTACTTAATGCTTAGATAGCCTATGTCTACCAATTAGCTAGCTCCCACTTCATCTTGGGCATTTCTTCCATTACTGGAAGCCCCCAGAGGAAGTAATTTTGTAAAAGAGAGCACCAGAAGGGAAGAGTATCAGATAGCCAATTCCAGCAAGTGTACATAATTTATCAGGATCCTAGAAGATGGCGCTGTGGAGAAACTTTGAAGCTTTATATAAAGTCCAGACACGGGAGAAGAATAACATTGGTTGCCACTATAAGCATTCCCTATTCCTGTTGTGACCCGACCTATCATCTCCAGCCAAGATCAGCTCCATTTTTCTATACACTGTCTGCACACAAAGAGAAATACATTCCCTGCCCCAAAAGCTTTCTTTGTGCTCTGAACAAAGCCACAGATGGCAGGGAGAGGACAGGGTACTGGTGCACAGGTACTTTTAAAGACACTTGCTAAGCTGATACCCCGGCTCAGCACATGGGTGTCAGTGTGGTGCTACACACATCAGCACCAGCGGTATGAGAGCAAAGTTTTCATAACTTCTAATCAGTGAAAAGCTCTCGGGATATTTTTTGAGAAAACTAGGATGTGAAGCACAGGCTGCCAGGTAAGTCCTGCTTGGGAGAATCGCCTGGGGCTACATACTGAAGATTTACCTGCGATTTCATATGCATCATTACACCTTGTCTTGCAATGGCTAGGTACGCTGTTCCTTTATACTGGGAAATAGCCACTATATTATGACCTGCAAGTGGTCATTTTAGTGGCGAAGGTGGGAGATGAATTGCTGGAAATGTGGGAGAAAGAAAACAAAGCCACCTGGTTGACAAAAGTAAGTTTGCTTTAAAAAAAAAAAAAANGAGAAGATTCTGAAACACACAGAGGATGTAGATAAAGCTATTGTGAAACCGGTAGCACATTGTGTTACTCATTCTTCATTGCTTGTCTATGATCTGAACTTCCCTCATATCCTACCTTGGATAAAGAAAGGAAACACATTGCATAAGTGGTGTGTGTTGGCAGTATTGGAGAAAGCAGACCTAGACCAGTTAGAATTAAGTAGGAAAGTTTCCTTCTCAGTCTTTATTCTTTCTAAGGATTATAAACTTGATTTTTCAATCCCTCTCTGGAAACTAAATAGGCCTTCAAGGAGGACCATTGAACAGCTAAAAGGTGTTTTTTATTTGTGTGTTTTTAATAGCACAAATAAAGAATCTCTGGCAACCTATGACAGGGTGACAAATAGGCAACCCTCGCGATTATTATCAGCCCATCTGTGAATATCCACAGTGGAGTGCTCTGAGGAAAAAAAGCATGAGACAGAAGAGAAAGAAAGTACCCTGCCATAATTTAAATTCATAAACGCAGAAAATATGAACACGTTTCACTGTAGTGTGTAGCCTTTAGTGCCAGGGACCTTGGCTCATAATAATTTAAACAGCCAACAATGTAAGATTTATGGAAATAATTTAGCATCTCTTAAACAAAAAGTCTGGCTTACATCTCATATGTATTTAGAACTAACACTTGAAACACAAAGCAGATAACAAAAGCCACTGGTATATTTACGAGAGTCTTAAAATGATACTAGTGGCTTAACTTAGGTCCCAGCTACACTGACTTGCCAATCTTGGTATGAATATTTTATAGGTATACAACAGCATGCATGTAAATGGTATTTTTCTGGGCCCAATTAGCATTAACACATGTCAAGACAGATGGAGATATGAAGAGAATTTGCAATGACCCTGTATTACCACAAACTCAGGGAACGTTATATGCCAGAAAATGAGTGGACAGTAAAGGATGTGGCTGTACAGGTGCTAGACTGATGCACAAGAAGGGGGAAGCTCATGAGAGAACTTGCATCTGGAGGATCTTTGAGAGGAAAAGAACTTGGCCTAGCTGCCAAGGTAGATCAGAATTAGTTCTGGTTCTGGGTGGCCTTGTTTGGTCTTAATGGTAAAAGAAAAATAAAATTTTGAAAATCTTCAGGCTGTCCTGATCAGGAAAATAGAAGATTTCCAAAATCTCAAATGCACACACTTGCCTGACATGAAATAATTGCTGCCATCACCTGGAAGCAAGCCTTGACATAAATTCATTGATACAGCTTTAGATCTAATCTGACCACTTTCATAGCAATGGTCCTTAGGTTTCCCCTAGTTGCCCCTTTAAGCCCCATCCCTTCTGTTTAAAATAGGTCTTCCAGAAAAGGCATCCAGACTTGACCTGAAGGTGTTGGCAGGAGGAGAAGCTGCTGTTATGCTTTGTTTCAACACTTCATTACGTCCTCTGCCCTTGACAGAAACCTGTGCTCCAAGTTGGGATTTAGCACTTTGCACATACAGGTCCTTTTCCTACCTCGCTCTGTTGGATTAACATCCATAGCTACTGCCAGAAGGAGAAAAAACAGGACATGAAGTTTCCCAAAGTGACCCCTTGATCTTCTCCTGATCACCTAAAGGGATGAAGCACTTCATTTCTCTCACACTAAAGCATTTCCTTTGGCTATAAAATAACTTTGCAGGCTTTTTTTCATAATGATACAGGTTAGGTGAAGGGAATGGATGACTAGATGTGACCTTCAGGTGAGAGCATTCAACCAGGAAATGGGTTACTGAGGTTCTACTTCAAAGAATATTCAATAGCTATACACAGAGCAAAATAGCTTCTAGAGAAGAAATTGAGAGAGACAGAGTGCTTGGCCAGCTGAGATTATCACAAAAAAGGGCTTAGAGGTCACCTGGACATCTAAAGACCAGTATTTTCATCTGCTGCCTCCCCACTAAAAACGATTTGTTCCTTTTTGCATAAGCACAAGTTTGTATTTATGTTCTGCATTTGCTTTCAGTCCTCTCACTCTTCTAGCTCTCTGGAACCTCATTTTTGACCTGCCTGTGTGCATATAAAAAGCTTGTGTCTGCCGATCATTTGGATCCCTGCTATATTGTACGGGCTGAGGCCACACTCTTCAATAATGCATGAAGCTGCAGCACTCGCTCCTGTGCTCAGAAATGCAAAAAAGATGTCTTTTAAATGGCTTGCAATGTGCCAGAGACAAATGAAAAGCAAGTTCAGTAAATATCAGCCTATCTCACAGCAGAAATTTACCTCTCTGTAAGGATTCAGATGCAAGTAAAAAGTTACATCAAAGTCCCACTGCCGCAAATTTAGGTTGGGTAATATGCTCTAAACTTCATGCAGGATTTTTTAACAGATTCAAATGTCCTTATACAGACTACAAATTCACTTCATAAATTTTTAAGGGTCTGGCTAGACAGTGTGTTTTGGCAAGATAAACTAGCATGCAGATTTACAAGGTATTAGCTGCTCCCTGATAACGGCACACATCTGCACTCTTACCCAGCAGTACGGGGAGGCAATAGCTTTCTCTTTCAGAGGATGTCTCGTCCATGGGACACATCAGATTTGTCACACTGCTGTGCTAAGACCACACCAAATACAGGCAGAGCAAGCTCCAGGATGTCTAAACCCATCCATGTAGATATGCCCTGCACATCAGTTTCAGATGCAGGATCTAGTGCACGATTGTGCCTCTCTAGAAGCTGGTCAGAGGAACTTGAAGAACCTGCTCTTCTGCATGCCAGAATGAGATCTGTAGCTAACAGAAGGGGCTGGCTCTTCCGTTCTGTTGTCCCTGGTTCAAGCCTCTTGAATGAACACTGTATCTCATGCAAACGGTGACATGGTACATTATAAACGAAAGATCACTCCTAATAAAATGTATGAGGAGAACATAATCTTCATAATAGAAAAATCGGACGGGCTGGGAAACATCTAGCTAAACTAAACTGCCATTTAAACTGATGGGGGAATTTTGTTCAGGATCATGGGAAACAAGAAAGTTGTGGGGGCCTTGGTTTCCTTAGGGTAGGGTATCAATCCCATAGGGCTGACCCAGAGTCTTAAAACAGGAATTAAATATTCACAGTTAACTATAAGATCAGGCCATTTTTTCAAATAAACCATTTCATTTTCCTGTGAAGATAACCAGCTTGCAACTAAAATCAGTTGTCCAAGATTTTTTTTTTGATTCTGAAGTTAGTAGTTTTGTAATTATCAAATAGTTGATTTTGTAATAACAAGAGGGAATACTCATCCATGCCCATCTTTTCCAGATAGCAAAAATACTCAGAAAACAACAAGAATTTGTCTGGGAATTCAGCAGTTCTTTTTCACTGGTTTTGTGTAGCACTCTACACACTGGGCACATACACAACCTCAGCTCTCCTGCTAAAAGGTACTTCCACAGAAGCTTAAAGTACAGAAACCCAAATGCTACCTTGAACAGTCATGTTTCCCTGAATCAAGGTCCTTAACAGAAAGACCAAGACTCTCTCGATAAGAAATTGCTGCTTGTCCTGTTGCTAAATGAGCTCAGTTCATATCCATCATAATAAAAGTCATCTAATCTAATGCAGCATTAATGCAGACACAAAAGGTATAGGAGAATCTATTGTCGTTAAGTGATTCATTGATTTGCCATTAAGGTGTTAGCATTTTAATTTATTTAAATTATTTGTTGCATGTTAAATGAGCAAAATAAATATGCACGTTATGTTTTGCTCAACTCCTACTGTTCACAGAAGCAGTGTCAGCAATACTCCCTGCTCGCATTTGGCTCATCACAGCAACCTCGCCAGAGTAAAAAGTCAAACGCAGAGTTCAAAGTCAAGGACTGAAAAGTCAGACAGCTCAATCCACACTGAGGTCTTTACAAATGCTCCGAGGCTTAGCTGTGCTGAGCACCCACCAATAGCAAAAAAGGAGAAAGGCTTTGAAGGATAGCATGCTGAAGGTGAAATCCCCTTTTCAAGGCCATGGCTTTGCAAAACGCTGCATCCTCATCCAACATGGGATGATGAGACATTGCCCTGTTTCTTTAGCAAACTTTATGCCTGGCTGTGTTACAATGCACATTGCTTAACCGAGCTTACCTTGCTATGGCTTGAAATCTAGTTCATGCATCTGGAGCATTAAGATTGCTGTTTACCTTACCTTGCTGTACATCTCATTTGCAAATTTTGCAATTATTTTACAATTTCTCCAGATTTCTGATAGAACAAAGTTAGGTAACAAGAATTTCCTGGGGAATTCTGCATAGAAACATTCCCTTTGTACAATAACTTGTTACCTCAAAGTGCTTAATTTACTTAGTATGGGCTATATTGCTTTATGTAGTGCTTTATCATTCATATCATATTGTATTAAAAAAATGCCTCAAACATATCTCAAACTGTGCTGGGTCAATACAGTAACTTTGTGACATTATAGAATCTATGACTGAAACTTAGTTGATTTAAGAGCAATGTCATTTGAATCCGTTCAGTCTGTATTTTCATAGTTTGACAAGGAAAGGAAAAGGAAAAAAAAAGAGAAAAAAGATAGATGGGCAAAGAGAGAGAAAAAAAAAGTCTGTTTGGGGTCAAATAATGGGTATACTATGACAAAGAGTGCCGCAGTAAGTATGATCTCTATGTAATTTATAACCTGCTGGTGAGGGCTCACAGACATGGTGTGAAGACGGACTGGAGTCCCCACTCCACCTGGCTCAAAGCAGAGCTGGGATGGCCCAGGGGCATGCCGCAACCCAGCTTCTGGGGTAGCTTTACATTTGCTCTCCATCTCAATCAATACACAATATTGTATGGTAAATTCAACTGCTTTAGGAGGGAGGGAGGGAATGCTGAAATACACCCTGCAGCCTGGCAGGAAGTGTGTCTCAGAGGCAAAATTGCTCTCCTGAACCTAGCAGAGATCTGAACATGAGTCTACTAGATTAATGTCTCAGCTGATTCTAGGAGGAAGAGACTCCTTGGTTTCTACATCTTGTGAATCCGAACAGTAAGACACGATGTGTGATGATTTTTAATTTTTCTTTCATTTTCATTAAACTGTTTCCCAACATTCCCCCCCTCCTTCCTGCCAACAATTTTAGTAGTTGAGATTGTGTTTCTTGGCTGAGCAGCTATTCTCTTCAGTCCAAATGAAGCAGAGCACACACGCTCCCGCAGCAATGGCCTAGCTTAGGCCCGGTAACCGGTTTGTTCACAGGATCTAGTCTCCCCAGCAGCAGGCCAGCCAGCAATCCCATGTTGCATTTGGTCAAGCAACATTTTTTTTCTTTTTTCTCTTGCCTTTCTTCCCCAAGGACATCTCGTTCTTCCCTTTGTGTTTTCCCCATCCTCCCTGTTCACCTTCCCCACTTTGTACCGATGGGATGCGTGCAGCGCTGCAGCCTGAACTGGATCATACCCAAAGAACCGCGTAGTGTGTTAGGGAGTTTGAGGATTTTTTTTTTTAAGCCCTGCCCACTTCACTGATTTGTCTTCTAGTTAAGTCCCTCAAATAAGTGTGCTGATATAGCTATGGTGAGGACCAGGAGGACAGAGGCAGGAATGAGTGAGCACAGTGAAAAGTCAAACTGTCTTTGCCACTAGAGACACCACAGAGTGAAGCCTTCACCCCTAGCAGGGTTGTTAGAAGATCGGAAGTGACTTTTTAATGACACCTGATTGATTCAGGGCTTTTGTTTCCTACATACGATAAATTGCATATTTGTGCTTAGCACAAAATTTGAGCAATGGTGCTGGCAGGGGTAAAGGAAACAGAAGATTAACAAGGCAGATTTGCACTTGTGAATGAACCTTCAGACAAACTGGCAATTTTTATAATGATGAATGCTCAGTCTCCTCAGCTCTTTCTTAATAGGATCACGAAACAAATTTACCGTGATCTATTAGGAAATGATCAGGCAAAGCTTCAAAAAAGGCACACAACCAAGGCCAATTTCAACATTGCTTTAGCAGGCAATTTCACCCAGAGATGAAAAATTCCTGGAACAGCTAAACCAATATTATGCAAAAAGTATGTTGTATTTACCAAGAGCCAATTTTGAGTCTATCACCATAGCATCTAAGCAAACAAGATCATAGCCTTGCAATTATAATAAGGACGAATTGATTTTGTCTTCCCTTTGCAAGCCCCAGGTTTTACGCTGGCCTTCAACAAAATAATGTGTTAATTCAATGCCATTTTCATTTTAACTATATAAAGTCTTTTTTTCTTTGCCGTAAGAATGAAGTAGTAGAGTTATACTTTGCTTGTGCATTGACACAACACTATGTGAAGAACTATGTAATAAATACTTGTTTTCTGTCTCTGTTGCCATGTTCAGTTTTTCCACAGTTTGGTCAGGATGAACCAGAAGAAAGGAGTAAGACCATGTATTGTTAATAGTAATATTGCCAGGCATTTTAGAAGGAAAAATGATTCTCCTACTGTCAAAGAAGGAACAGACTGTGATTTTGGCTGCGATTCTAGAGAGATGCAACTTTTATGAAATGATAGCTCCACCCTACCCGGCAGGTGCATTCAGGCCCAAGGAACTACTTGATTGAGTTACATTTTACAGGACTCAGTCTTGGGCAATTTAGTTATACTAGGATTGTTCTATCACAATCAAGAAGGCAGTATCCCGTACCTGAGGACCAGCCCCTACACACAGGCTGCTGAAAGCAGTGGTGGGGACTCCAAGCATGACTGAGCTCTGGCGGACTCCTGCCACAGCAGCCACACCGAGTGAATGCCCGAGCTATCCATCTTCCTTAATCTTCCTGTATACACTTTCCTAGTTTGGATTCTACCATTCATACTTACTCAGTATTTTGGGTGGCTTTATTAGGAAAAACTTCTTTACCAAAAGGATTATCAGCATTGGAACAGGCTGCCCAGGGAGGTGGTGGAATCACCGTCCCTGGAGATATTTAAGAGATGGGTAGACGTGGTGCTGAGGGACATGGTCTAGGGGTGGTTTTGGCAGTGTAGGTTTATGGTTGGACTCAATGATCTTGAAGGTCTTTTCCAACCCAAATGATTCTATGATTTCCATTCTCCCTATGCAGTTACTAGGAGGAAGTTATCATGCTGCTATCAAATTGCAAATAAAGTCAGGATATTGGATTCACAGCCTTCATCGGACACTGCAGTTCAGAGGAAGCTCTGTAGGACCAGCTTGAAATATGAGGCAGAATCCAAACATTAATAAAATGTTTCCTAGAGGAGCCAGTTGGATTTGGAGGCATACAACCCACAACACTGCTCACAACCTTTGATCAGCAGCCGCAGCCTCTTGAAGAGTCAGAAAACAGCTGCACCAGCCACTACTCAAGGTTAAAACCACTCTCGTGCTGTGCTTAGATGTGTGCTGCCCTGTGTAAGTGCACACTGACCGCGGAATCAGGCCCACTGTGTGCCACTGAGTAAACCTAATGTCTCTCTTGCATTGCACTGTTGCCTTGATAGGCTTGGCAAATTACATCCTCATTTCTGCTTCACATTAATAAAGCAAGACTGATCTCTCTGAAAATAAACATTTATGGAACTAAAGGAAACACGCAAGAAATAGCAATACAACCTCTCCTCCTCCGCAAATCCTCTCCATTTTCCTGTTTAGCTCCTACAGCGCTATGAATGAGTAAATCTCAACAGGTGATAAGCAGTAAGCCATTGTCACCATTGCATGTGCAAGGAAAAACTGAGGTCCAGTTGATAAGATGGCTCAGAGCAGTAGCAGGCAAGAGACTAAACAGAAAACCCCTGTCAGAGTAATGCATTCTCCTTAGAATTCACAGGATGTCATCCTGTCAGTGTGACTTAGTCTTGGCCATCTCAGGTTGGCTATTATAGAAAATCTCGGAGAACAACCACCAGAATGGGCCTATATTCTCCTCTTACCTGTAACAGCAGGTTAGAGATGTATATAAGTACTTCTCAAATGGGAACAAAATGGTCCAGACAGGGTTATTCCAGAAGTTCTGAACCAGAAAGTCACAATTCTTATTCCGGCCACTACTTAAAACAGTGAAGCCATCAAATACACTCAAGGAGAGAGCTAAAGCACTGTAGTGGCAGAACTAAATGTTAGTTGACATGAGGATAACAGCAACGCCTGTAAAATGCAAGGGAGTAGGACTGGCTCACCCACACAAGATGCAGTAATAAAGCCAGAGAAGTCACACATTTCTCTGAATTACAGTCAGATAGCCCAGCAGATAATCTGTAATATTGTCAGTTCATAGACAGAAAGAATTTTTGGCCAAATAGTTCTGTTTGCTCATCACTTCCATGAGCTCATTGTTCATGCAAACCTCTCCGTTACTTTAAAAAATGAAAGCAAGCACAGGAGCGAGCTACTGGGATCCTGGATAGAGGGAAATATTCAAGTGGTTTAAAAGTGAGCAGAGAGTAGAATTTTAAAAAGGCTGATTATTGCTTCAGCAAGTTTTACGGAAGTGAAAATACATCACAAATAGGACAGATCAGCATTTTTGAAGGAAATGGATAAGGCTTTTAAAAAGCATACCAAAGACCTCTTGCAGACAGGCAGCATTTGTCTGGGATGCAAGATGTCTCTCTGCGGGAACTCAGATCCCTACAAGAGGTCTTTGCAGGTTTTGCAGCCACACTGAGGGGAAGAATTCAAGGCTTAATAAGGACAGAAGGGACCTTCTGGAAAAGGGACATGGGGTCTGTAGGCTGAGGTGTTGCAGGAGAGCCAAATCTCAGAGCCTCCTTGCTGATTTTCTGGATGGTTAGAAACAAAGCTGGCGGGACTTTACACAATGCCCACTGGTTTAAAAGAGCTGCTTGGGAAAGTGTCCACTTAACACCTACACAAAAGTCAGTGTCTGCAGAAGAGTGTCATCTCCCAGGGCAGCGATACAGATACAAAAAAGAAAAAAATAAAGAGCTACTTGCCTGGTGAGCAGATCCCTCTAACTGCCAACTTCCAGGCACAGGTTGAGCAGTTGAGAGAGCTGCTGGAAAGCAGCTGTGCAGAGAGGGACCTGGGAGTCCTGGTGGACAACAGGATGACCGTGAGCCAGCAATGTGCCCTTGTGGCCAAGAAGGCCAACGGCATGCTGGGGTGCAGCAAGAGGAGTGTGGCAAGCAGGTGGAGGGAGGTCATCCTCCCCCTCTACTCTGCCCTGGTGAGACCGCATCTGGAGTACTGTGTCCAGTTCTGGGCTCCCCAGTTTAAGAAAGACAGGGAACTGCTGGAGAAGGTGCAGTGGAGGGCTACAAAGATGATGAGGGGGCTGGAGCATCTTTCTTATGAGGAAAGGCTGAGGGAGTTGGGTCTTTTTAGTCTGGAGAAGAGAAGGATGAGGGGTGACCTCATAAATGTTTACAAATACTTAAAGGGAGGGTGCCGGGAGGAGGGGGCCAGTCTTTTTTCAGTGGTGCCCAGTGACAGGACAAGGGCAATGGGTACAAACTTGAATATAGGAAGTTCCATCTGAACATGAGGAGGAACTTCTTTACTTTGAGGTGGCAGAGCACTGGAACAGGCTGCCCAGAGAGGTGGGGGAGTCTCCGACTCTGGAGAGACATTCAAAACCCTCCTGGACACCATCCTGTGCAACCTGCTGTAGGTGACCCTGCTCTGGCAGGGGGGTTGGACCAGATGATCTCCAGAGGTCCCTTCCAACCCCTGGCATTCTATGATTCTATGAGCTGCTTTTAGATGATCAGCACTGTGCTAACAAGGCCAGCTCTTGTTTCTTACTAAGCAAAGGGGCTGGACACTGTCTTTGTTGCCTCCCACTTCCTAACAAATTTAATAATTACTAAAAAAAAAAAATGTAGGAAATGTCCTGCCCATTCCCATCCTCAGGGTGAAGGAATGATACAGATCTCTCTCTCCCCAGAAAGTTTCCAGCATTGATTCTTCCAAATCTCGCTTTGAAATGGAAACATAACCATCAAAAACTCCTTGTTTTCCAGTGACAGATGAGGAGCTACAGAGAAGAGGTGGCATTGAAATGTCACCTTTTTAGCATTTTAACTATCACTCTCTCCAATAAAAAAGAACAAAGCAATTCTTGTAAACTCAGCATCTAACCAAGGTACCAGGGCACAAACCAGGCTGACAAGAAATATAAAAGTGAAACTCACTTGTCTTATTTCCCCAGTGAAATAAACGATGAAGTAATAAACAAAATAGATGGTTAAAAGTAATTATACTTACATAGCACAATGCTTTAAGGCACTTTTTTTTTTCCTCTGAAAAACGGAAACTGTACAACTGGTAATTTGCAATGTCGTTCTAGTGAGTCTGCAAGACCGCTTTTGTCATAAATATCTTATTTTTATCTTGAGAGCATTCCATCAACAATGCAAATAAAATAGGCAGGCAAAGAAATGCAGATGAATGGAAGGCAAGAAAAGGAGGGGGGAGAGAGAGAAGGGGGACAGAAAGAGAAGAGCCGGAAAGCAGGGGAAAGAAGGGGGACAGAAAGAGGGCTAAGCTAACTAGCTTCAGTAAAGTCAAATAATCTCAAGTTAAGTAGTAAGCAGTAATAGCAAGTGCATATGGGGATCAGGATGCATAATATATGTTTGGAACAGAAATAGAAAGAAGAAAATAGATCATATTTCAAGGGAAGAGAGAATTGGAGAATGAGGAGAGAAGAGCCAGGAAGTAATATAGTGTTTTTTCCCATTACTACAGGACCAAATCTAGAGGCTGTATATCAGTGGAGATGGCAGTTAGAATATTACAGAATGGATATAAAATCTGTAAAATATATGCAGCATTATTCAAAATGTATTTTCAAGCAGAATAGTAACCGCATATCTTCTGGCTCTGGCTATAATATTAGGGTTTAGACAAAGCATTCTGGGGAGCTAACCAAAAGGAAGGAAATGGAGAAATGCCCAGCATGTTTCAAGGACTAACAGGAATGTCATCAGCAAATAAGGATAATAAAGCCCAACAGATGATGCCACAGTAAGGCTGTTTGAAACCACTGCCACATCCTAGAAATGCTCATGGCTTTACAAAATTTCCAAATCTGTTCCATATAATGACTCTAACTGCCTCTCCTGCCTCCTTTCCTCCGCACTGTCCTCTTCTTCAGCTTTACCAAAATTTGGTTTCATTAAACCCAAAAAACAATAGAATGAGAACAGAGCAAGGTTTGGCCCAAACAATCTCCTCAGCTTTGGATTCTCCTAGAGCTCCTGCCTCCCCTCAGGACTTCATCGAGCGGAGCACTAAGTCCTGCCTCCTCCAATGGACAGTCTCCCCGGAGTGACATTAATAAGTCACCTTCAGGACTCATTCAGCACTTCTTTGCAGGACCAACCCCAGCTAATAAAGCTGTTCCACAAAAACACGGAGAGTTATTCCTGGAGCTACAGGAGAGAATATTTTGCATGTCTTATTTTCTTCTTCAACTAAGTAAGGAGTACAGTTCAGCCAACTTCTCCTTTGCTGATCAATGCTTTATTTTGCAAGTAGCTGTTCTGAGGTTAGTGTGCAATGTATTAATTTATCACTCTCACAAGAGCCGCCATCAGGCCCTGCAGGTAACCTTTCAGCAAGCAACCTTGTAAGCACAAACTCCAGAAGAGGAAATCCTCTGTCAGCCCAACATAAGGAACACATCAGGGTATGAGCTGTACCCTTTACCTTCTTTCAGCTATTAGATTTTGCGATGAGGGCTCTTATTGTCTGTGTTACCACTGTGTCTTTCCTCTAGCGCACGCAAAAATAGCTAAGAAATTATTTAAAAGGAAACATTATGGAACCACCCAGAGATTTGATATTGAGATGGGATGTTTAAGAAACTGGAGTTTCAACAGGAAAATAGCCCCACTCTGAAATCAGCTTTACCTTCACACTGAAGGAGTGCAGCGAACGTATTACCGGAGGGGAAATGTTTATTTGAAAACAATACTAGTAGTTGTTTGAAAACCTCAGACACACTTGTTAAAGCCACATAAACTGTGATTTCTAACCTAAGAAATGGTACCACTGGATTCCTTAGTCACTGCTGATCACCAATTTCAAACATACATCTGTGAGATTCTGAGATAAACTGCTGGTTTCCCCTCCCAAACCCACGGACAAACCCTGGGCTCTTTCTAACCATATGTCATCAGTACAAGGAGGATTTGATAGCTTGTACTATCTACACCAGGCAACACAATATTCAGAGAGCTCTCCAAGTGACAACCAGAGCTCACTGGTAGCAGAACCAACGCAACCACCTCCAAATGACAACTTTTGCATAGCATCTATGCATAAGTGCCTGCCATTACCCTCCATACTCATTCACATACAGGAAACGGGTATAAACGAGCTTCTGGAGGGACAGGCAGGCACCTCCACCACCACTGGTGCCAAGCCACATGGAGAAAAACAAACCAACTCGAGCAAACGTAGCGCTGGTCAGCAGCTTAGTAAAGAAGGGAGAAGTTACAACAAAGATCAGCGAGATGTGATGTGCAGGGAAAACCGTAGCGCTATTTACAAGCGGAGCTGCATTCTCAGTGACTTTTGATAAGCCACGTTAAATTATGTGAATAGCCGTTACGTTGGCAGTGCATTTACTTAAAGCCTGGTGATTTGAGGTGGGCCAGCTCCTGTGGGTATTAGTTATGCAGTCACTATTGGGCTGCGCTGGAGCACACAATCACATTTCTCACAGAGAAAAAGAAGACTTTCAGGAGAGGCCACATGCAGTGTCTGTTCCAAGTGAAGTGCTGTTGAACTCCATGCTTCATCATGCTGCTGATTCAAAACAAAAATAGTCACCTGAAGAAACGTCTGGTTATTCATTGCCTTTTGCCATTTACACACATGGTATAGAAGTAACTCTGCGAGGACTGTTCTTACACATCTGGCTTAGCTACAAGTAGAAAGGAAAAAGCCAACTACTTGACAATTTTAGCCCAGCCTGGCATTAACGAACAACCTTAATGAGCTTTTGGTAAATATTTCAGTACTTCAGCATTCATTAGTCAACTCCCAGTCACGGTGTGTGGAATCTGCCGTTACAGCAACAGCTGCAGGTTAAAGCAGATATACACTGTGCTGGCTTTAAAGTAGCACTTGGCTTCCAACCACCACGTGCCCCAGAGCCCACCTGGAGGGCAGGGTGCATAACCCAGCTCTGAGCTCCGTGATGCCACGGGTAAGCTAGCTGAAAGCTGTCTTTTGTAGTCCCGAAGCGCACCACAACACAATCTCTTGCGTTAATTCAACAGTAGATCCCCATCCTTGCTGTGGTTTCTTTTGAATATGCTGCTGGGTCTACTAATACGGGGACTTCCCAAAGCAGTAATGTGAGGGGAATACTCTGACAACTTTAGAAGAAAAGAAGCTTTAGAAAGAAGCCTAACACTTGCAATCACATGCATTTGCGGTGGAAGTCTGTACCATTACCCCTGAAAGCTGGAATACAGCAGGTGACAGGAATATGACAGTTCTTTCATTCAATCTATGAGTTTCAAATTATGACTGTCAACTAGATTCACCGAACACCTTATGTGTAAACATAAGCTGGATGCATTGGCATAATAAACGGTCAATCAGTAACAGTGAAAGGACACATTAATAAAAGTTGCTTCTGTCAGAGGACAAATTGAGGACATCAGAAAAGATGAAATTCTATGAATACAATTGCTTCCTGTGAATAGTAACATTCAGCTCCTGTTCTGATTAGATGGAATTGGTTCAGATGAGCATCAAAAATTTCTGAATGCTTTTCTAAAACTGCTGAGGCTTGTCAAAAATGCACTGCACCAATGCCAGAAAAAGACAACAAAGCAGAACACCAAAAACTCTCAAACCAATTCTGAAAGAACCCATGGGCTTTTGTAGCCGTCCTTATCTGCCCCATTTGTGCCTTCCAAGTTTTCTTATCTGCTCAGTAAATTTGTATCACAGGGTACCTTCAAACTCTGAACAGGGTTGAACAAGTAAGCTGTGCGCTGCTTTGCCTCATGCGACTCTAAGAAAAATAGCCAGTCAGTCAAGCTCAGATTCTAAACTCTTTACCATGGGCAGTGATGATGATATATGGGATGGAAAAAAACCACAACTTGATTTTTCTAAGAACAGCATGAGCTAGCCACATTGGCTGTTAGAAAAAAATCTCGTTCTGACTTGTAGTGCTGAACAAATTTGATAGATTAGCCACTGGCCGAGTACTGATATAGAGTACCAAATTACTGTATTGGACATTCCTCTGAACACAATGAATTATATTAAAATACATAAATATCATCATTCAGAAGGTAGCTCTCTGGCAATGTTTGTAAAGAAACAAGACTGATGTGCCCAGCTGCCTCAGTATTTATGCACATGCACACATATGAATAAAAATATCATCCAAGTCTTAACTGAAACATTTTCATTATCTTACTGCCGTAGTAATCCATGTACTCCTCATGAAAGCAAAAGAGCAAGTTAGTGGTTATCCTCCACCTGCTCAAAATGGAAAAAATCCCCAGGTAGAATTTGGAAAGCAATGTCTTTAGAGACAAAGGTTATATCCATGGAGACCTAGACATTAATAAGGGAATACGGCCTAAAGAGTCAAGATATCCCAAACTGTAATCCGCTTCAACCAGGAGTCACAGAAATTATTGACTACTTGCCACCTTATTCTTTCTGTCTTCTGTCAGTGGAGAACAAAACTGTGGTGCTGAGTGAGCTAAACAGTCACTAACTTAGGAGTGCAACACCTGGGGAAACAGCCAAAACACCGCTTCTGACACTTCCAACCTCAGGATTGTTGCTGGTGGCCCAAACACTGAATCTCCCTCACCCCTGCCATAAAGATAAGAGTTTCTTCTTCGAGAGTGAAAACACATCAAATTTACACCAAATGGCAATAGATGGAATACAAAACTGTGTATCATATGCAGCATGTAGATGTTACACTGAAAACTTTTTTTTTTTTTTTTTTAAGCACATCCTCTGAGGTCCTAGAGAGCTTCCACATCCAGGATTTGAAGGCACCATTACACATTATGTACAGGAGCTCAGAGCCAGTGCTGCAGGATTAAGGCCACAATGAGATAAGAAATAGCTCAGGAACAGCCATGGATATACTCCTGCCCCTCTCCAACCCCAAGCTCATGCATGTTCCCAGACTTCTCATTGCATCTTCCAAGAGCCAGGTACAGGAAATGCACATTCCCTACAGTGAGAAGAGTCATCAAACTTGAATTGAAGGCTTAAGTATTTTTAATATTTACTACTTTTCATTAAAAGACTTCCAAGTACTTTAGGTGAAAAGGTAGGCTTTACCAGCAGTCCCAGTTTACAGGCAAAGGAGGCAAAGGAGTTAGGCAAAGTGGTCCATGTGTATCAGCCTGCAAATTGCAGACTTAGTGATGGAGTGCAGAGCCCTCATACCATCTAGGATCATCTCGAATGCCATTTCCCTCCCTACTTTGCCTTCTTTGCTTACTGTAACCTAGCTGCCATCAGAACCCAAGATTACTGCTACTGCCTGCTTCATGAACATGGCAGAAATTAGGCAGAACAGACAAAGGAAAAACCACAAAGCTTTCAAAATGAAAATCAGAAGCTTCAGGGTGTAAAGTTATGGTGTAGAGCCCAAGCTTCCCATCATCCCTTCCTAAGTCTACACCATCATTCCTTGCAAGCTTCTTGACGGAAAAATGAAACCATTCTGGGTTTTTTTCCTCTGAAAAAGCAAGGTTTTCATGGAGGCAAAATTTTCAGCACTATTTTGCTAATGAAAGTGAATTGCTTTTCTTCACTGAGATTTCCTATGAAAAACAGAAAACAATTTCCCAATACTTCTAAATTATGCCATTAGGTACTAGAGGCTGTTTCAATCTTGAACTGGAAAAGAAACACAGAATTTTCTTTTTGTCCAGCAATGTCTCTGCTGAGAGTCTCCTCTATATTCATTACAGCCTGTTCCTATTTGTTCTCTGCCATAAGGCACATGTAACTGCAAGTCGGCAGCAAAGATTTTTTTTTGAAGTAAATCTATCAAGTCAGCATTGGTACCATATGACCAGAGAGATAGCATCTATATTTAGTAAAAAGGCGGGCAATCCAGACATCCAGACCTGTTAGCCCAAACCTGGCAGAATTCAAGGCTGAACAGGTTCTGTCTCAAGTGTAAAAGATTGGAGGTGAATGGAGAAAGGGTTGAAAGGCGTCCTGGGTTTAGCAAAAGCTGGAGGATCTAATATAGATATTTGCTAAGGTAATGGATTTTCTAAACAAGGGCAGTGCCTTATATCCCACCAGCACAGACAAAATATTTGACACGTTGCCACAGAGGGAATAGGTGAGACTGGGAAAGCTGAAGGTTAGTGGAGGAGCCGAGAGAGAAACAAGGGAGTAGCTAAAAGCAAAGCGGTGATAACAGCTGTCCTGGAAGTGGAACTCATGAGGTCTTCAGACCATACCTACAAATATTGCTCAATACAATATCTGTAGCTGTTTTCCACACTGAACTGAAACAGTTGTATATGACAGGCGTTTGGAGTGTTGGGGAAGTTACCTGCACACAGAAACAGGGACTATTTCAATGTTATTCAAAATGACAGTAGCTTACTCTTCTGGGAAACGAAGGAGTAACATAAACTAGATGCCTGGATAGAAGTACCAGACAGATAAAGTACCTGTATTGTTATACACTTAGTGATTAACCATAATTACCAGCCAAAACAAGACATAAGACACGTGTGAGCACAGATCTGCTCTAGCGTGTTCCAGCAGGGTGAGTCTGAATCGGACCACAGGCATGGCTATTAGCATGAACAGAAAAATGGAAGGGGACCAAATATCAAATAGAAATACAGAGTGAAAAGGTAGAAGACTGCTGTCTTTAATATATCTGGAGATAAACAGCAGGGGAAAAAGAGAGTTGTTAAATCCAAAGAGAATTATTGGCACGTGAGTGAACAAATACAAATTGATGTAAAGAAAGTACACCTGAAAATGAAAACAAAGCTTCTGAACAGCAGAGGAATGAGGTTCAGCAATAACCTTTCTGCAGTATTAATGGGTAGCAGGAAGGGAATCTCAGCTACTTTTAAAAGGGATTATTTAAATCTTAAATGGGATTACAGCTGAGTCTGTGGGGAAGCAAATATGATGACCCAGTATATACCATTCCTTCTATGTTAGGTTTGTCTTAGTTTTGCAAACCAATGAAACCAGTGGTCCCTGGTAAGAGAACTTCAAAGCGGCAACGGAGTGCTTCCACTGCTGCAAAGGGAAGTCCCATCTCCACTGAGAATCAAGCAGCAGCTAAAAGTTCTTGTTACCCAAGATTGAGGCATTCAGCAAAGTGTCCTAGACAAGTTGCTGCAGAGAGGCAAATTCAGCGTATGCATTAAAAAACACCAAGTGGCAGGAAAAGACAATACTCATGTCTACCTGGGCCACAGTCCAATGGACAGGATGGCACAGGGACAAACAATCCACAGAGGGATGTTTAGGACTGCTTAAGTTCCTGCTCTCACCAGAAGCCCACGTGAGGCTCTCTGACGAAGCTGGTGCACAGATCTGTGGACAGTAGGAGCCCCGGAGTGTCAGACAAACAGTTTTTTGTGCCGTGGTTTAAAAATCAGCCAGAGAAAGCATGTGGTGTTCACTGGGAAAAGGGAAAATATGATATTATCCTTGGGGGCCAAGGTTTAATTATCTGCCATAGGACTTGTTATGGATCAGCTGCTGATCTGATGGACCTCTGGACTCTGCGAGTCCAGGCACCCACATGGTATGAGCTGGAGTCTGCTAAATATTACTTCAGGTTCTGAAGAGGTACCCAGATGTTACGATATTAATAACTTAGACTGACAGAAGTTGCTTATCCTTTTTTACACAGCCTTGATAATTGGTAGATAACTGAAGGATCTACACAAGGCCCACTTCATTTCTGTTGAAAAGCAAGTTGAAAAAGGTAAATCGTTGAGATAATTGAAGCACACTAATCTTCCCTAATTATCCATATTTCTCTTTAGTACTTTCCATCCTCCCACTACCAACTCCTGCTTGCTCAGGCAGTTATCATTGCAGGAAATAAACAAGATTTCAACCACACAGTCCCTACTTGTATCCCCATCACAGCTGCAATGAAAAACAGGCTGATGAACGAGGGGAAACACTGACAAGAAGCAGAGGGTACCCATTAACCTCTTGAGCAAATAACATTGAACACTAAGTTTTATCAGGGAGAGTAGGACAGCTTAAGAGTTGGCACTCCCTCCTGCAAAATTTAATTAGATGGTGATCAACAGCCCTAGTATATTTATCCAACAATGACTAAATTAGCCATTGCTTCTCTGAAGACAGTTCTTGGACATCTTGTTCATAGTTCCCTGAAAACATCACCTCAACAGAAGTCAAAAAACACAACTTCAGAATATATTCAAAAAGAAATCAAGAAAAAGTAGAAACGTCACTGTGTTACAAGCCCACTCCCGTCTTTCCTTCTGAGATGCCTACCTCCTGCCCTCATTCTCAACACAGACATGAAAGAGCTAGAAAAGTTTCAAGCAATGAAAGGCAACAACTTATCAGCCAAATGGCAGATCTGGAGAACTTAAATAGGCTAGAGTTCTTCAATCTGGAAAAGAGATGACTGATGTCGTTTATAATAAAGGAAAAATATGAAATGATGACTTGCAGGGAGAAGATGGCAATTATTTTTCATAAGTCAAAATGTTGAAGTTCACAGTAAAGTCACCTGACAACTTTTAAAACACAATTGTTTCTTGAATGATAAAATTATTAAATTGTGACACTCAGACCCCAAAATGTCATGGAAGTGCAAAGGGTTCCAAAAGCAACGAGACAAATTATTGGAAGAAAGGTCCATTAAAAGCTATTAAACAAAATGATGCTGATGGAACTTCCAGAGATGGAAGTTCCTCTGCTGTCTATTGCTAGAAATTGGGATATAATACTACAAAGGAATGCACCACTTTATACACAGTCTGTTCTTACACTATTTATTTTTTTTATTAATTTTTTTTAAAAAGCTATGACCATTGGCAGAACATCATAGGTTCCTGGTCTGATTCAATGTAATCATTCAATTTTTGAATGGTGTCAGCTATGTTTCAAAGTCAGCAAGGATGATTATGCTCACTTATTGCACAAAACAATGAATATTATAGAGCTGCTCCATCTACTTTCTGCCTCAGTCTCAGATTTGTGGTACAGCTACTACATGGAGGATGTTACTGAGTTACAAGAGTGCAAATGATATGAGTCACCACCCATTTTGCAGATTACTGTCCCAGCTGGTTACCATTCAAAGTTTTTACCTTATCTCATTTCTGAATTTGTATTACTCAGATATTCAGTTCTTTTAGTACGGCCATGTATCTTGTATCAGCAAGAACAACCGAAGAAGTCTTCACTGTTACCTGTACAGTTAATAAGATTAGAAAGTGCAATGAGATTCATCCAAATAAAAGACCCCATTCACACACAATCTTTTTTTTAAGTCATAGTACACAGTTGTATCTAAAGGCATGTAACCGGTCTGCTAGCTGAGGTTAAATATTAAGGGAATGCTGAAAATAATAACAATGGGAGGCAGAGTATTTTTAAGGCTTGTGGCTGAATTATCCCAGGAGGGAAAACAAAACATGACAAGCCACCAAAGTGTGCTGGCTTATCTAACAGTTCATCCAGATGATAAGACTACACAATCTTTGCTGCTTGCTTTCATTTGTGCTTGTATGTCATGGTTTTAGCATTCATAAGATCATTCAGGCTTACAGAAGCCTCATGCAATATTAAAATGTTTATGCAACCCCTTTCTGTGCTTTAAGCAGCAACAAGTTCTGAGTGTGCAGAGAACAAGAAAAAATAGGTTCTACATCTCAGGAGAAAACCCTACTCCAGTCAAACGATGGTCTCTGAGCCATCTTATGATTAATCAGTGCAGTAATTTTTGTGCCAATTAGTACCATTTGCATTTCCCCACTCTTCCTCTCTTGGCATGCATTTAGAAGTTGCTTCTAGGCTCAGATGCATCAAAAAGCTAAAGAACATGCTTTTATTTCAAGAAACTGTCTCTTCAAAATAATTTTGTCCCTACAAGTAAAGCATTCAAGCTGCATATCACGAGATTAAGATACCTAAATAAGCATGCTACTTTGATCTACGTGGCGTTTTATAGAACCACTTGATGCTTAATGAGATGTAAGTGCTATAAGCAGCAAACTTCAGAGGAGGATCTGGAGAAGACCTCCACTTCATTGTACCTTGGCTTAGCAGCACGAATAGCTTCATAGCAAACTATCGTGAACAGAGTAAAAAGGAAACAAAACAAAACAACAACAAAAAAAAAGGCAAAAAAGGCATCTGCTTAGTGTGAAGCGACTCTGATGTTAAGAGGACCAGCTTGCTCGGATACACAGCTGGAATGGGACTGTTTCAGAGGCACAGAGGGCTGAAACAAGAGGATATGTGATAAACAAAGCTCTACAGAAAAGTGGTACACTTGTACCCTCTGGAGGTTTCACGCCAATGTCTGTACTCCTCACGTACCCACTTGAAGTCTTGGGCCACAATTCAGATGGAATCACCAGACCTTCATCCCATGCAGTTTTCATCAGCATACTACTCTTCTGGCCCTCTCTACTACAGAAACGCTCCATTTACTCTGCATGCAAAACTCAAGCCTCAGTTCCCAGCTCACACCTGGCTCTCACAGCTAGCTGCAGTTTTGCCGGAGTAAAGAAGCCAGGCTTAGTCATAGGTTGGGTCATGTATGTCATGTACATAAGTACATGACAGACCATGTGATCCCCTTTTCTCACCATTGCATACCACTTAGCAGCATACTTTATCTACATGATGAAGCTAGATCCTAATAACAGTCTGAATGATAACCAAGAAATTCTTTCTTTACCTTAATTTCCATCAGCTCTTTAGTTGTAAGCTCAGAAGTTGTAAACGCTTCCTCATTAACTGTTAAGTTCAACATCTTAGTTTGTATTGTCCATTAAAGATTCAGAGCTCAGATAAAGCCAAGCTGAAAAATTCATGCTCTGCACTTGGTTTGACCATCCCTCACACAGCTGCTGACGTGCTTGACTAGGGGCCCTCTGATGAGCGGGATGAGCTGCATATGCACTAGCAAATGCCCTGCAGGTACACCTGGGCTGAGCAGCAATGCTCAAAATGGCACTTTAACAAGGGACCAGAAGACTGTTTAATCCCACGCTGCAGCCTTCTGAGATGATCACACGGAGGCTTCAATTACTTTTTTGGTTTTTAAATGACCTTAAAAAGGTTCTGTTCTTTAGAACAGCAGGGTCTGCATCCTTCAGTAACAGTTTGGAAAGCATGGGTTGGCAAACCTAACGATGAGGTGCTTGTTATAAACTTGCATTAAAACATGGTCTCTGAATCCCACCGGGTGGCATGTCTGCAGCCGCGTAGCCAGCACTGTGCTGCCAGGTCATAACGTCAAGAACGGGCTGAGGTTTTCCCACTTCACAGCCAAGCATGGCCTCTCGCTGCTCATTTTAACCCAGCTGGACACTTCCCAGCAATACACAGTCCAACAGGTGTTAGCACTGATTGTTTGATCCAGTGATGAACTCCATGTATCAACCAGCCAAGATTATTGATTTTTTAAAAACTTGTTTACTTTCAGAGATTCTCAAAAGTGATTATTTTCTGCAAGAGTTTGAAGGCACTAGGCTTCACAAAAGGGAGAAAAGAATGAAAGGCTTGACAGGACTCTATGTAGGATTCACCCAGTCTAACAAAAGAGCTATAGAAAACCAACACCTGTAAATCTCCAGCAGTGTTTTCCCCCTTGTTTCTAGGCATACTATTGCCTCATTTAATATCACAGACAGCTAAAAATCAGTCTAAATACACTTGTTCTATTATCACCTCAGCTGTTTGCTCTTAAAAAACCCCACAACACAATACCTTTCGAACTGCTCCTTCCGTAAAGATTTGTTGCCTTCTGATTCTTCTCTCTGCTGCTCCATGTCCTAACTTGCACATCTCTTCTCTGTTCAGATTAATGTTACATGAGTAATTGCATCCTCAGTTCTGCTGCAGAACCGAGAGAGTGTGTGTGTAGCAGGGAGGGGAGGTCACTGTGGGGAAAGAGTACAATCTTTTTGCATCCAATATACCTTGCTCTTATCCAGGTCTAAAGTTCATCTGAGACCTGCTTCCCAGAAAAATGCCCTATAAGCAGTAAGTTACAAGGTCGCCTTCAGGTTCTCCTGCTGGAGTTGTCCCTTTTTGTGCAAAATGCTTGAATATTCGTGGCCTGTCCAATGGAGAAAAGATCACACAGTGAACTTTTGGAGACACATCTCTCCTGGCAGGTGGAACACTGGGTGTTCTTGAAATGAATATTCAAGAGCTCTGCACAAAATGGAGCAGCATCTGACGGGGATTGAGAGTCCTGCCTCCCCCACTGAGTGCAGCACTGCTCAAAGGCTTAGGTGCTCTCCTGTGATGTAGGAGTTGCAAGCTCAAACTCCTTCAGGCAGAGAAGGAAATTAAACCTGGAATTTCTGTACCCTGGGTGACCACTCTAACCAGCTGGTTAAATGCACACACACACAAAAAAAAAACCAACCCACACCACTGGCCATTTTTATGAATCTAAATCTTGATACTTTTTCCAGCTGCAACTATTAAGTTAATATAGCCAGAATTTGTAAATAGTTCCAAGAAAGAACAGACTTCTTTCTTTATCAAAGAAATTATCCTGGAGAGGTGCAGCTAAAGAAGAACAGTAAACTAAAATTTAGACTGTGACTTCTCCCTGGCCAAGAACGTATGCTCTTTACCCAATGGAGTCAGGATCTTATATTGTCCTCAGGTAAATCCCTCAAGGACAGAATTAACAGTATTTATTTTATCAGTTTACACTCAAACAATTAGAGCGTTATCAGATAAAATTCCCAACCAACACAAAAGACAGGAGGAAGTCTTGTTAACAGGGACTGGTACTCTGATGCCCTCGGCTCCTCACAGCCCCTGCAAAGTGCTGTGACCACAACTCACATGCGTGCCAGCCTCTGCGGCTGGGACCTCTGCAAGCACCTCTCCTGCATTGCACCCACCTGCCCTGAACTACCTCATTTGGACCTCCCTCACAGAGCTCGAGATGGTGTGGCACGGTGCTGCATGGGTGGTCCCCAACGGACCAAACAGCAGTTTTGGGGTTCTCAGTCTTCAACTGAACTGCCTCAGTGGGATTTATGTGGAATATAGGGGCCCAGGAACCTTTGTGAAAAGCCCAGAAAATTTTAATAATATATGAGAGAGTTAACATTTCTGGGGTGGAAAGTAATTGCCCATTCAGCTCTTTCTCATTAGAACTGCCTAAAGGATATTCAAGTTGCAGCATTTCAACTAAGGTGTTCAAAACACAGCCTTGTAAATTCAAACTCATCTTGAAAACAGGAGAGAAAGAAAAAAGAAAAAAGCCCACAAGACCAGTTTGCCCAATCAAATATGACAAATTCAGCTCTAGAACATATTTTAGTCTTTTTAAGTTTAAAACAAAATACATCAGAATGGCAAATATCTTGTCTGCTTTCTAAAAGCTAGAAAATCAAATATCTTCCGCTGGTGAATTTGTCATATTTGATTTGAAAAGCACTGATTTTTCTCTTCTGTGTTTCATTTCTAAATGAATATATACAATGTAAATGAATTTATGTAATATATATACAGCCTCCTTTCAAAGAGAGCCATTTGTCAATGGTACATTAGCTAAGCTCTAAGCTGCTAGCACAACTGACACAAAAATAGAACGACTGCAATATAAAACCATACGCAGCCCATTGCGGATGCTGAAACCTGTTAATGACATATTAGCAAGTTACAGAGGATATACTGCAATATTTTCAGGCAGATTGTGACCAAAGTATACAAGTGGGTACACATAAGTGCAACATCTTCTTCAAAATGGTATTTACTTCCTTGAATGCTTAAGAAAATTTTCTGGATAGTGGCCAACTCCTCTTCCTATTTCTTCCCTGCCCTTCAACAGGAGCTGGCTGAATAAAAGTGGGAAGGGTGAAGAAACGGGGAAAATTTTCTACTCCCTTACAAAAAAATGGATAGAAAAGATCTTCAAAAAGGATGTGGCTAAACCAGGTAGAATTCCAAACTGGAAATGCTGCCACAGCAGCTCACAGCTGAAGCACGTCAACGTGGTGCTCATTGCCGCAGTCCAGCCCCTGCAGCGCGCTAAACCTCCTGGGTCAGGCAAACTCACGTCCTGCCGATGTCCCTGGCCAAGATGCACCACCGAGGGCGCAGCCGAGTTGATGCCATAGTGGAGTCACGTCTCCAAACACTCACAGCCAAGCATTCAAGTCCATGTATTTTTGAAAGCTTGGGATTTTAAACCCAAAGTCTGGAGGCTGGGCTTGCTCTACTTTACTTCCCCCTGTCCCCCTTTGCCACATGAAGACGACTGTCTTTTCACAACAGCTTAACAGTTCTGTTGATTCCAAGAGTGGAGGGTTGTTTGGTTTTGTTTTTTTTTTTTAAGAAAAGGTATCAAATACTGTAAGGCTTGCAGTAAAATTGCAGGAGTTGGCAAAAGGGCGGCTGTAATTATAAAGGGTTATTACTCTGTGTGAAGTTGCAGAATATGTATATACAGGTGGCATCCATCAGCTAGAAGCCAACACACCAGACTTCCCAGCACCCAGACCCTTTCCGGAGCGGGCCCCGGCAGTGCGGACAGCGCGCCAGCCTCGCTGGCAGCATCACTGCCTGCTAATCCGGGCGCCTGAGACATCGGTGTAGCTTTGCTCACGATTGCTGCGCTGCAACAACCTAGAACGCAACAAGTGTTAACTGTATGGATTACAAGAGCGGAGAAGATCTAGTCTTCACATAAATTATATTTGTGACTTAACACTGTAAGACCTTTTGGATTTTTTTTTTTTTTTTTTTTGCATGCCATCTATCCAAATTTTCAAGAGTGCAATGCTTTCTCATGAAATAAAGGCAGAAATACTATGATTAAGTTGTTTCTCTATATGATAAAAGTGAGATGGCTACGGTTGAACACTGAGATCAGTTTTAGCCAGTATTAACTCTTATGAGAATGTACCATGTTTTAGCCATATATTTAGGCACGTAGTTGGTGGACACCTGGGGTTTTATGGCTTAGTTACGGAGAACTTAGATTCCCTTTGAGCACACAAGAAGAGCAGGTACTAGAGCACATTCAGATTTCTAGAAAGTAGAATCTGAATTACAATTAGAAGTATCTATCTAATCAAGAGCATGTCTTAATATCCCAATTATACAGTCTCGGCAGCTGGATGAAATATGAGATATTGAGAACCACTGACAAAGCAATTTTAAAGGTTGGCCTAGCATTTTTCATATTCCTCAAGCGGAGAAAAGAACAAGAACTTTGTGTTTCTGAGGAATAATGAAGTAGGGATAAAAATAGTGATCGTGACTGACTAATCCCTAATTGCAAATAAATCTGTGTAGCTGTCTGATACCTGTATAAACAAATGCTTACTCCACTCCTATAAAGCCTTTCCATACACTGGAAAGTTCCTGTAACTTGTCTCCATTTAGCTCTGGATTAGAAACACCATTTTAAAATATCCTATGGAAACGGATCTGCAGCCTGATCTTGGTTTTGATTCCCTGGAGGAAGTCTGCCACATTAATGTAGCAACTTACGCTGTATGTTCTGAAACTACCTGCTGGGCATTTCTGGTCAGGAGAAAGTGGGATTGGTTTAGTGGTGGCAGTCCTGAGGGCTGAACTTCAGATTAAGATAATATTAGATGACGTCTCTTACTATTTTTTTTATTTAAATAATTTACATACTAGTGAGTATAGTTGCAAAAAGCCCATTAATAATCTGCACCTGGACAAAAATAGACACATAAATAGAAAAGCATCCTCAGCCAGTTTCCAATCACTCAGACTTCAGTAAAAGACTGAACAGTTAAACTGTAGAGTGAGAGATCAGTGGAATAAAAAGACGATGCTGAAAGATACCTTACATTCAAGGTGACTGGGCAGTTCTTGGGAGAGAAGAGGGGCCAATTTGCCCCCCCACTCCCCTCCCATGCATTTTGCATGTTAAAATGAAAATCAGAGAAAAAAAAGTAAGTATTACACTACTGGGAAAATGTAGTCCTCAGAGGAGGCAGCAATAAATAATACCTGAAAATAATTGGGGTTTTTTATTAAAAAACAACTGGGACTGAGGGAACAGGAGATTCAGCTAAGGTGTGATTTAAACTCAGCACCTACAATAATGGGGGAAAATATAACATAGATGATAAAAATAAATACAGGTCTTATGTCCAAACTACCTCGTGTACGTTGGTCCAGGCCTTGATCTGTCAGAGGTCTAAATGTACTTTGTTGTGTGAGCTCCTACAGGATATCTGAATTTTTCACAGCACCACGCTCTCCAGTGCCTGCCCTGCTCCTGATGACACCCCTGTAAAAACCTGCCACAAGTCTTCAGCATACAGGGGTATGTCATAATTTATGACATCTGAGACATTATTTGCAATAAAGAGTTTTTCATACCAGCAGTAAAGACCAGTACTTTACCAGCACTGGCCCATTTGCTGGCAGGGACATACTCATTTAAAGGCAGCTTGCTCTAGTTCAGCAAAGAAAGCAAGCGCCGCACCATGCACTGTGTATCTGACACGTGCATAACACACTCTGTTTCAGTGTCTGGATTGCCATACCCATGTGCCACAGCAGCAACGGCTGGCGTCACCCCCAGTAATCTCCAGCTTTGGCGTCCCGTTGCCACACTGTTTGACTGTGTGAATGCTCACACAAAGCGATACAGTATCCAGGTTTGGGCCATGTGACAAAGCTTTGATTTACCCATTGATAAGCAACTGTGTACACAGTTGTACTAGACTTCATCTATTAGATCACAACAGAGATCCGTTTTAATTTGCTAATAGTCTCATTACTCACCTATTTCAACCATGAACATTATACACTTAGAGTATTTGGGGGTCTGAATTTCCAAAGAAAGCCTTGATTAAGAGTCAACCCATAACCTTTAATTAATTAGCAGACATCCAAGCAAAACATCCTTGAACTTTCAGGAGAATTAGCGTAAGAGATGCGAGCAATTAGTTAGTGCATTTCAGAGTCAGAGAAGACAAGGGTGTACGAAGGGAGAAAAATATTTTTTCTGAAGAGATAACAAGATGTAATCCCTATTCCAGGGGGAAAAAAAAAAAAAAAAGAAAATCAGATGTAAAAGTAGTGGTTCTAATTTCATCGACATTTCCTTCTTAACCTCCCGGGTATTCTGTGCGTTTTGAGTTTTTCCTGAATCAAAACGCTAGTGTCGTCTGAACTGTGGTTGGCTTGGCAGTTCAGGCCAGCTCCAAGAGACTCTCATCCAGGCTTCCCCACAGTCATCTCTTGGCGAAAGATGCAGTAGGACCTCGCTGGTGACTTCCTTTCCCCCCACCAAATTCTGGCAGAACCAGAGATCCCATGAGATCAGATGACAACATGGTTGCACAATTAAGAGTAGCGACAGGAAAGTCTGCTTTACAAAGCCACACTCAGTAATCCCAGGTAAGTCACTTAGCTTTAGTCTACACATTTATATAATCTACCTACTTAATGGAACTGTAATGAGGATTCATTAATTTTTCAAGTGTTTTGAGATCCTTGAATGAAAGCAGAACCTTTTTCTTGCAGCAGTTTAACCCTGCTAATTCCAGACTGGCTCAAAAATGAGGAAACATAGGACAAAAAAACTGTAAGCCCGATCAATAAGCATTCAAATCTCAGAAGGAGATTTTATCAGTTTAACCTGGGGGGGGAGGGCTGGATTTCAGCCATATTTTACATCATCTGAAATGAGAAGGGAAAATGACACTTTCCATTCCTATTCTAGGCCACTTCCAGTGAAATTTCATAACATCCATTGATGTTAAATACTTCAGACTAGAAGAATCCATTTAAGACTATTTTTTGCAAGACCATAGTACTCTCAAGGGTTACCACTTGGATGCACTTAACGAAACCACCCCTCAGAAGGTTATCTCATGCTCAGAAGAGGAAGGAGGATGAAGATCAAGATCTCACTGCTGATTTGAAAGGTGTAATGGCCCTGAGCTACCAGATTATGACATGTTCAAATCCCATTTGTTATCCACGGCCTGACATTAGTTCAAGAGATAACAGCGAGTCTGTTTGAACAAGAAATTGATTGAAGGCAACTTCTGCACAGTTTAGTGCCCAGCATGCTTTTGTGACACAGACCTGACTGTTAATTCTTTCCCTTCATAGTTTCTGGAAGCCCTAATAATTTGCTTTACCAAAGTCTTTGTCACTCTGTGCACGGAAAATGACCTCCTAATATTTGTACATTCAGTCCTATCTTACTCAAATCCCAGGTTTTATGTATTGCTTTTCAGAAGTAGCTTTTGATGTGAAATCGTAAAAACATTTAAGCAAATTATGTGTTCAATTCCCACTATATATCAAACAGAACTTCAGTACATCCCTTTTTCTGGTAAGCTTCTAATCTAAATTTTGAGTCATATGCAAATAGTGAAAATCAAAAGAAACTTAGCTGTTCAGAAAAAGCCTAAGATCCTCACATGACAGTTAAGCTTCCTAAAACAGGAGACTAGAAAGAAATAATGCATTCTGAGTAGCTTGCAAAAAGCAAAATCTGAAACGCTCACACGAGAGCACACATTCAAGCACCTGCAAGTGTTGCTTATCTTTGCATGCACAGGTAGCCTGGGCTCCGCTTGTATCTTTTGTTGACATAACTTCATTTGCCATTTTTCTAATAAATGCATACAGAACCAAGTTCTTCATGCCTCCTTAATCCCAGTTTAGACTAGGACCACAGTGCAGATGTAGAAGTGGGAAGTTATTGCCATTTTTTTTACTTTCACAGAAATGTGGTTATGGCACTTTGCATACTATGCTGAAGGATACGTGATCTGTAGAGGAGAGTGGGAGAAGCCAGTCTTCAGTGCAGCTGCTCCGGGTGTTCCAATTTTTTTATTCAGGTTGAAATGCTACATAGAATCTCTCTACGGACTTTTCGCCCATCTGGGGGAATTTTCCCAACTATCTTCTGGCTAGCCTTATGTAATCCTCGCTACCTTTGACTATATAGAGTCAAATTTTTCAATAACTCTGTTTAACTTGACAAAAATCTCACAATGCTTCAAAAAACATTATGATGTTATAGCCATCAGGCACAATGGGACAGAAGGGCCTTTTTGATGGCTTACTGAAGAGCATACCACAGGGGAGGTGCAGACTCACAGGCCTCTCCTTAAGAAAATAACGTAAGACCTGACTGGATTTTTTTTTTCTTAGCCCAACCTTCAAAAATGATCATCAAGTTGCCATAAGATCAGTAAGACCTCAGTATACGACTCAAGAATGCAACTACCCACCAGCAGGATTAGGTTTCTTTCACGTGGAGAACGAAGGGCCTCTGCAGAAGCTGTTTAAGTGATAAAGAAGGCAGTCTAACACGTTCAAGGGGCTGCACTTGTGCATCTTTTTTCAGAGGTAAAGACAATATTTGGGAGAGGTTATTTCACCAAAGAAGGAAAAAAAGAATGAGAGATCATACGGAATGATCTGTCTTCATATACAACATCACAGAACTTTCAGGATGTCCAAGTACATATCAAACGAGGATGTTGTATCCCTTGTTCACAAACAAAGAACATTTCAGAAAGTACAGAAAAAAAATCCAAAACACGGCCATAGTTATGCAAGCCAGAATAAATAAATAAAATAAAGAAAACAAGGACACCCTAAAGGAAGTGCCTTCTATTGGGAGACAGACTTAGCCAGACTTCAAGAAACTCTGTAAAAGTTTATCTTATACAGCTGATTATCCCAATCTCTAGAGGCTTCAGAGTATTTTAGGCCACATATATGTGCTTCAGCAGAGGAGGAAAAAAAAAAGGAAAAAAAGAAAAGGAGGGGGGCAGCAGAGAGCAGAGGGGAATGTTTGGTTACATTCTGTGCAGCATTTGTACCAAACACAAGTCACAATAGGATATTAGGATGATAATTTTATACATTATAACGTCCATAATGTCCATATGCATATAAACACATGTCCCTTGAGATTCTCTTTACTTCTGTTGATACTTTAGAAATTATTCATATCATTAATGAATTATACACTGAATTTATACATTAATGCCTAATACTTAGGCCCAAATAATTCCTGGACTAATATATTATTTAAAGGCATGTAGGAAGATTAGAAACTGGGTTAATTTACTAGTATCTAGCTTAGGGCTGCAATTTTCTTAAAGACAAATTCAGTACATGAACAGGCAATTGAACATGTGAGGACATAAACTTTCAGATGCTTCAGTTATTAGAGCTATTTAAATAGATTATCTATATAAAATGGAGAATACAGTAGAAGTCATACTTCAAAATAGTAAACTAAAAACAAAGCTCTGGAGGAGCATTTAATAAAGTTTGAATACATCAAATAGATTAATGTTATCTGAAATAGGAATAAGCAATATCCATGGCTGCAGTGACATTGTAGATCCTTTGCTCTTAGACACAAGAGAAGCTGCCCATATTCTCGCACTTTGTGGCAAATGGAGTGTCAGATCTAACTCAACAAAATACGGCTGGGATAAAAAAAAAGCACTTTCTGTCACAGATACATACAGGAAACGCTGACAGGTAGGCATACACACCACAAAAATCACTTCCCTTCTGAAGAAAGGGTGCAGTTTTCAGAAAATTTTATCAGATGGAAGCCTGACTTCTTTTTCTAAACCAGACTATTTGATTGATTTTAATCTCATTAGTATATGCAGGTGTCCGTAACGGAGATGTTTTTGCACTTTCATTTCATTCCAACCTTAAAACACACACACAATGCCAAACAAACGTTAGGGATTGATTAAACTGATGCTGTCAAATTCATTGGCTCCCTCTCAGTTATATTTTCCTAAAATAGATACAGATCAACTACATTCAAAGATTTAACAATCACCATGTCATGGGGAAATCTGGCACATAGTTTATATGAGTTTTGCAGATTTTACTTATTGAACAAGCAATTTCTTTTAATCAATACATTGATTTACAATTGCTGCCAACCTTTCGGAAGTCCAAAGGATGGCTTGGCAAAACTTTTCCTACTGTTTTATTTATATTCTTGTAAGTAGCGAGACTTTGCTATTTGTGACGTTGCCCATCAGTCCCTTCCATTGCAACACTAGCTCCATCTTCCCCAACTCAAAAAGAGTGCAGGGAGTTGGTTATCAAATTCTTTAGAATTCAAGTTTTTCCATAATAAAATACCTTAATATGCTGAGAGAGGATAAGACGTCCTAGCTGAAACATTAGTCAAAAAGAGTCTTTGGCAGATGATCAGCTCTTTTCTCAAGCCTTAAAGGCTGAAAATTATAAGCAGTCAAATAACATCGTAAGTGGAAAGTTTGGGGCAACATTTTCTATAGACACTGGGATCTGGGCTCCTATAATATTACAGTGCTATAAGACGCCTGTCTGAAATGCTGTATTTAAATTAATCCTTTCAGTAGCTTTTACACCATGTCTTTTAGTATGTGATAGCTTTTACACCATATCATGAAATAAAACATGATATTAGCAGTTCCATGCTCTATATTCATTCAGGAGTTACTACTCAATATCCACAATGTACTGCACTTATACAGTGCCTCAATTATTTCAATATATTGCCAGCTTTCAAGGGAAAATGTTCTTCCCTGGATCCACTGCTCAAAAACAGTTGCATGTACAGACCAACAATAATGGCTCCAAGGAGAGGTAATCAACTTTAAAGTGAGGTCGATGAACCACTGAATAGATTTACTTGATAATTGCTGCATGAGAGGAACTCTTCCCACCTTGGAGTTTCACATGATTGCACCACATCTTATATCTTTCTCGAATACGTTCTGAAGTTTCACAAGCTCTGCATTTTAGGACACTGCAACACAAAAGGAGCAGGGAAGGGCTTATTCCAGCATTTGCTGTACAGCCAACCATAAATATTTTGAATTCAGCTGTCCCTAAGTGAGAAAAGGGTAGAGACTATTAAACAGAAATCAATGGTCATGCTTCATATATTACTTGATGTTTTACTTTTTCCAGGGCTTTGATTATAAAACGTAGCACAGAATGAGCAGATGCACATCTCCTGTTTTATCCTATTTTTTTTCTGCTTTGCTGCCTTCCCTGTTCCTTGCCCTGTTGCATTGCATCCTAGGGGAAAGCAGATGAATTTCTGCAGGGAGATGGTTTCTCTTTAGCTGGACAGCAGCACTGCGTGCACGCTTCTCGCATTCCACAAAAGTACTTGGAGACAGGAAACAAAACTGCACGGTATGAGCTTAAATCCAGACTAGGTCAGGGATACTTACAATCGACTTCTGATCGTTGCCAAGTGGCGTATTCAATATTTAACACTAGGTTGAGTGAAAAGCGTAATGAGCAATTGTTCACTCCCCAAGACCATCACCACCACAGCTTGCACTCTCCATAGCAGTCTCAGCAGAGTCCAAAGACTGTGTGAGCTAAGAGTGATTCAGTTCCCTGTTGCTCCTAAAAATCATCCTATAAAAGCAAGAATGAGGTCTCAGAGACAGGAACTGGTCATACCACCATCTGTCTCACAGCTCCACAAAAGGAGTCCAGGATTTAGGAACTCTAGGAGCATCAGAGCTTTTGAAAATTATACTTTGTGCTATTTGATCAATCATATACTAAGAAGAGTGAATGGCAAATACGAAGCTTTTGCAAACATCCCAAGTGATGAAATATATCCACCAGCTTCTTGACTACTGGTTTTGAATCTGATGCATGCAGTCACCAGTGGCCTGGAAATACAGTAGTTTATTAGAGCTATATACAGAGTTTTATTCAATTGATAAAGAAAGGGGAATATGAGCAAAGGGAAATGGAAGAATATTTTATTGAAAACAATACTCCAGATGCATCCAGAACAGTCATCCGGGAGACATATAAAACCATGACACAAGGAATAGAGTTTTTGCGTTCCTCCCAAATAAAGTAAAAATACAATATAACTTATAATTAGTACAACCAGAAACGAGGTTAAATCCACAGTCATATATTGCCAGAATGATTCTAACAGGCTGAATGAAAAAAGCTTATGTAGGCAGAATTTCAGCTAGCAGAAATATGAGATATTTGTCTGAGTTACAAGACAGCGAGAATGACAGACCCACTAAATTCACATGCAGGTTTCTAAAATTAATTTTTGTTCATATAACGAACTGCCAGATTGCCAACATTGACTTTGAAGCCACATACTTCTCTCACGTTATGTTGTTCTTATTCTCTTAAAGGCAACAACTATTTTTTTCCTGCTCCGAACATAGTATTTTAGTGTCTCGCACTGATCAGGTGAGTCTTTGACTAGGGGACCTTCCTGATGGAAACACTGGGGGAGGGAAAGGGGGGAAAAAAAGCAGCACCAGATTATTTACATAAGTGCACTGCAATTATTTCTCCTTAATTATGCATGCAGCTGGCTCTATTTTAAGACACGCCATTGCATTGCGCACACAAGCACTAAGGGTATCTGTCACTCCATGTGTCAGGCCTTTAACATTCTCACCCACCTGCCTGCGAATCACTAGCAGCAACCAAAAAGAAGCAGTAAGGCTTGTGGCCACCTGCCATTCATCAGCATTGTCAGAATACTGCTGGCGCCTCTTCACATTTCTCTCATGTCAAGCCTTTTCTACACTGTATTCAAAATAACAGGTCCATTTGCTTTTTACTACTAAGTTACTCCATTAACTTCTCATTCACTACCAAACTAGGCAGCCTCATTTTTGAAAACATGGAGTCACACAGATCTAAGCTGTCAGTTAAAAACAAGTTGAATTAGTGCAAAACACATACACAGTTGTGTTTATATTAACTAACACTGGGTTAAGATGAAGCTGTTGTTAAACTCAGCTTTAATCTTCTCTCAAATGACANATGTTTAGTCCAGGTACACATCAAGGAAATGCTATGTTTGTCCAGGCTTTCAAAGCATGGGAGAACCTTGTCTTTGGCAGAAGATACTCATCTTGTTGCACCGGTGCTACGTGAAGATGATCAGGAGATTCAGGACCTTTCCTCAAATACAGGACAGCACCTGGAAACTTCTGCCATCCACAGTACAAGGGCACACACTCCGGCCATAAAATACAAGCACAGTAAGCCTGAAGCTTGCTAATAATCCCTGACTCTACTATCTCCCCAGCACAGAAAAGAAACAAAAACTGAGATAGAAACTCTCATTCCTACCTGGCAGCCCAGCAGATCACTCCTGTGCAATCACATCTGCTCACAAATCTCTATACAGAGATGTCTGCTTTGTTCACAGCCCTCTGCCCAATTCCTGCAACTTCTTTGGGACAAAATAACTCATAAGGACATTGATCTCCTGGCCTCAATACTAAAAAGGAGTCACAATGACCCAACATGAAACTGTGGAGAACGGTTAATAGTCTTAGTAAGAGTTTGGTACACCTAACATAACTCAAATAATGGGCTGTTTCCTAATCAGATACCCTACAAGCCATTTAGCTAGAAGCGAGGTTCTTTTCACAAGGAGTTCCTATGTATGGACTATGGTTTTTGGCATTTGCAGTACTATCCATTCCCATTACACTAGAAACACCCTGTGTCTGGAAAATGAGCTTGCACGACAGTCTTAACACGCATTAACAGCAAGGCAGCAATTGCTACCTTCTCTCCTCTTCTTTCCACTCTTCCTCTCCTGCCTTCTCCCAAAAAGAAAAGAAATGGTGACAGAGCTGGCAAAATGAGAGCCAGACCTCACCGCAGCTAAGTATCTATCTTGTAGTGATTGAAAGATAGCCCCCATCAGCAGTCATTTACTTGGTGGGGCTAGTTTTGAAAACACTGTGAAATCCTATTGTAGTGAGTAGAAAAAGGCCACTGGGCTTACACTAACTGTCCTTTCTTGTCACTGAAGCTTATTTTAATTTCAAATATCATTGTTATTCCCGTTTCATTTAAACTACGGCATGTGAAGCTATGAACTCAACTTTTAATTTGTGCTAGAACTGACACATAGTCAATGTTGGAAACTAGAAAACACAAGAGGTCCTTAGACTGCACTAAATTATCAGTGACTAAATCATCCCAACCATGTGGTAGGGATTATATAGGAAACTAAACCCAGCATTTTATTTGGTAACACATGTAACAAAAGCAATTTCACCTAGTTTTGAATTTTTACTTGCAATGCTGCTGTGAAAAGGGTTCTGCCTACCTTTGGTATTATATCCTATAGAGAAACATGGGGAAGCGACTGATGATGTATCCATCCAGTAAAAAAAAATTAGTTTTGATCGCACAATAAATTGTTAAAACCATGTGTGTACCGCATAGGTCAATAATTGCTACGGCATTTGCCACTGAAAGTCATTCATCGACAAAAAAATGTAAGGGGTTGCAGAAAAACAATACACTCATCAAACACCTTCTTCTAACAGCTATTTTTGAAGCAAAGGATATAGGCTATTAGAGCTCAGTAGGTTATGAAGCCACGCAAAATCCACTCATTCATGGAGATAAGATTTATTGAATCGCTAGGACACATTCCCCCTGTTCTTTTAAGGTATTTCATAATGACACTGACAGATGAAAGGCTTGGATGCCTGGCTCCTTAGCCCATAACACTGCCAATACTCCAAAATTTATCAAAATGACAATTGAAAGCTATATACCCCAGTTATTATAGAAGGGTCAGTTGGATTCTACACAACTCATCTTAAATGATTGATGAAAGACACTGGAAAGACAGTCACCGTTGCCTTGCAGGTATGCAAAGCATTGCATTGCTCCAAGCTGAAACACTGGGCACACCTCGGGATGCAAAACACACTTTATAAAGAAGTTGTTGATAAATCAAGGGCCTTGGGGAAGTATTGGGTTTTTTTGCTAATAACAATAAAAATTTTCTATTCTGTGAAAAGTACATGTATCTGAAAGGATCTCTGAGGTGGAAACAGAAGAAGGGCTGGTTATAGATGAAGGTTAGACTAGAGTTGGAAAAGTGTTCAATGCTAAGGTCTTGCAAACAATTCAGACTGTCAAAACAAAATGGTGAATATCTTGCCAGGTTCAGTTTTCTCTAAAGGCCTGGACTGGAAACTTATCTCTAAAAAGGACACTGAAAAGATTCTGGCTGTAGGTGATATAGGAGGTAACATTTGAAAACACTGTAATTCTCTCTTCTATACCCTTTGTACAATGTCAAAAAGGCCAAAGGAGAAATTACTCTCTTGCCTGAGATTTTTTAAAATTTTCTGTATTTTTTCTGCAGAGTTAAGGCCCAAGTATAATGTGGGCAGTATATGATTAATTATACCACCGTAGAAAAACAACCCAGCTCAAAAGAGCAACACAGGAAAGCAGCGTTTGTACTTCCACAGCCTGACTTGCTGCTGCCCCAGTCTGATCCTAGGAGGCAAAGGTCTGCAGCAGAGCTGGAAGCCATCTGTGTTTGCATTCCCAGCAATTCCAACAGCATCTAGCCGAAAAGAAACAGCAGTTTCTTATGGCCTTTATTGGGTTTTTGGATATTTTTAAATATACAGACAAGGATGAATTTCACAAAGAAATTAGCTACCTTGATCAATTTATTGAAGCTGATCCCAATACAGGACACTTCTTGTCTCTGAGAGGCTTTGTCACTTATACTCTTAGCAGATGTCTATTCAAAAAACCACAAACTACTTTACAAACAGCAGAAAGCCCCGAGGTCACTTTTACCTACTTTTCTGCAATGCATGATCTTCAAAATTCATTTCATTTTTTCATGATAATTTTGTGATCTCTTTTGATGCTGAAAATGTTATTTTCTTTTCTTTCCTGGGAGGAACTGCATTTTTAATCAGGCTCCCAGAAAGAGCTTTTGCTGATCTTAATGTGAAAAGAAATCTCCCAAAAAAAAAATATACCCAGGAAATGTTACTTCAGAATGACAGAGTTTATTTGACAGCACAGAAGATGAAATGGCTTAGGTCCTTAAATTCTCTCTTCTTTACAGACCACAGAAGACTGTTCGGGAAGCTGAACACTGAAATACGGTTATGTCTAGAGATTGCTTGGCTCCTACTGCACATCACAGGAACATCTGGAGAGATGCAATTAGAGCACAAGCAGCTGCAATGCCCCCGCTTGCTAATCTGAATTGTTTCATTGTCACCTTGTGCTCCCTCACCGACTACCGCATCTACTGAGTGACCTGCATTTTATAACTCAGTTCTCAACGGTGTTGTATTATCATACAAATATTAAACAGCAGTAGGTTCACTGGTCTGTTAACAGAGTGGACAGGGGTCAATGGGCTGACCTGCTGTCTCTGCGAGTGAACCAAATATTAGTCCTTTGTAACAACCAGATACCCCAGCCGAGCCCTAAAGCACTTAGAGAACTCATGCATGACTTGGGATTCGATGATCTTGTCAAAAATCTGTCACTCTTCTAATGACAGACACTGCTTTATTCTGCTGATGTGCATGGTGAGCAATCACATATGCAGAGTACCCTAAATCTGGGCACAATATTCCAAGCAGAGATTCTCAGACTGCAGGCATTCACAAAAAGAGAGAATAATACAGTTCAGAATGGGTAACACTGGGTAACACCGGGTAACACTGGGTAACACAGCACAGCTCAAGCTGCCCTAAAAAAGCCTGTCCCAAAGCCTGCTTGATGATGTCAGCAGTCAGAGATCAGAGAACGATTGACGTTGGAAGGGACTTCTGAACCTGGTTAGGAATTGCAAAAACAAAACTCATTAAAGTTTTTAGTGTGCCAAGAAACTGACCTGCAGCTTCTAAGACAAACTGTAATGGTATAGATGTTTGCACTTCACTTATCCAGGTAGAAAGGAAAGCCTTGATCTTCTCGTACCACTCAGCTGACATTTTATTACAGGCACACAGCTCCAACTGTGGCCCAAGAGCTTTAGTGACCTGGGGAAGTTCACTTGCTGGAGCACAGGACTATGGCAGCACCACTGGTAATGCCACCCACTGTCGTCTGTCACCAAGCACTGAACCAGCAGATGCACCAGACTGTGACTCACTGCTGGTTTTAACTGGTGCAGTGGCATGCATTTATCAGCGCTAACACCTAAACTACGTCAGACCCCCAAAACAGGGAGGAAAAGAACAAAGTGAACTATGTGAAATGTTCTAAGATTAAAGAAAACAGGAGGTCAGTTTCTTATCTTCCCTGCAGTACCAGAGATGTTTCCCAACGACACAGATTACAGCACAACCTATTCAGCGTGACACCTTAGGGAGAAAGCCAAATTCGCTTCTATTCCTGACCACTCCAGCAAGATTGCAAGGTTGGCTGATGTCATTATTTTACTGAAAACCTAGGATCATGAAAGACTATGGAACTGCTACAGAAGTTCACTTTCCACCATGCTCAACTCCAGCAATTTGTCATTTTCTTGGGTGTCAGTCTTACTTGTTCTGACCTCATCAACAGCTCTGATTTTAAAAAACGCATTTCAAGGAAAATGGTTAACAGGTGAAATCTTAGTTGTTTAATATATTAGTAAATACCTTCTGTTATTGAATAGCACAGGAATAAGCATGAATACTGGTGAAAAATGGCGTCCCTCACTAGTGAGACATCAGTTTAAAAAACAAGTAACTGTTCATTTTATGGGTGATAATGACTGATTGTGAAACGCTGAAACTGCCCTTACCTCTCTCCTCTTTAAAGTGCTAAGCTTCTTGCCTCATTTTCCATTTAGCCAGCAAAAAAACTGACAAGCCAGTAGTTTATCACCTTGCTGTGGAACCTCCCTTAGGTTTGTCACAGATCTAGTGCTACTTGGAGGAACTGCAGCAGACTGCTTTTATGGAGTGCCTTTGGGAGAAGAGTCACTCATTCAGAAGTGCAATATGAAAAATAGGACTTGGACTTCCTCCACGGGTTCTTTCCCATCAAGGCAGATCTGCATAGGACCAAGTCATGACACTGTCAGTCCCACCAAGGTACAACTTCCACCACAAACTGCCTCATTAGACGAAGAGGCTGTTTTGGGAAGGGATTCCCGTTTGCTGTAGCAAACAGCATAACACATAACACAGCATTTAGCTTGCTCAGATAGGAAAAAAAAGGCTTTAACACAGAGGCTTCTGTTAAAAACAGACAAACAAACAAATGTGCTTGTCTGGAAAATAAAACGCAACTGGTGTCTGCAGGTGAGATTCACATCACTAGAGCTGAACTTGCCCCTCTGCAGCTCTAGCTCCAGCTTTAGCCCTGATCCAGAAGGCCTTTTACCTGTGACTTTTTACAGAGGTGATTTTCAAAACTGAGCCTTTCATGAAACTGCAGCTCCAGAAGTCAAGCACCCTCCCTGTTCTTGGGCACACACTGAAAGGAAGAGCTGAAACTCCCTGTGTGTGAACCCAGCAACCTGTACCAACAATAGATGCTACAGAGAGGCAAAAGATACCTGCATTTTACCCAGAGAAAAAAGAACTGCTTCCAGACCTTGCTGGATTCCGTCCGCGAGAGACACGACAATCGTTCCAGGATGTTTTACAACGATGGTTTTGAAACACTGGGACAGGTTGCTCAGAGAGGTGGTAGATACCCCATCCCTGGAAACAACCAAGGTGAGGTTGGACGGGGCTCTGAGCAACCTGATCCAGACGAAGCTGTCCCTGCTTATTGCAGGGGCACTGGCCTGGATGACCTTCAAAGGTCCCTTCCAACCCAAACTATTCTATGACAATGGAATCCTGCAGACAGAGTTTCGTGAAGCAGTGACGAGACCTGGGAGGTCAGTGATGACACTCTAGACAGAGAGCCATGTTCTCAAAGCTACCTTGAAAACCAAACTTCTGTTGCTAGGCTAGGGATGTGCCTGGAACAGCTCAAAAAAATCACCATATAAAGCTTTTCTTCTTAGAGCATCAACATGAAAATCGTGGGGCAGAATACAAGTTTATATTGTCTAAAATGGCTCATAGTACACCCATGAGAGAGGTCTTGGTCTTGCCACGAAATCAAAACTATGAATAAAACAGATGCTTCCCAGGATGTTACCCCACAGGAACAATCATTGGACTAGTTTAGAGACAAGGAAAAAAACAACTCTGAGTTATTCCAGCTTGAACTAACACAAGCGATTAAAAGGCACTTCCATGATAGCTGTAAACTATTTTGGGTAAGAGTTTTCATTATGTTTTTAAGTACTTTGCCTGCTCTTCCTTCTGATAATTCTGTTGATGTGGCTTTAATATAATCTAGTCTGACCATCACATTATTTTTCCTTTCCTTAAATATTTTAATCTAGACCCCAGTCCATCATCACCAAGTGCTTCTGGGGAATGGGATGAGAGTGATGATAAGAGACAAGATTATACTTCAGCTCTTTATCTTTGCAGATGGGTTTGACTACCACAGATACTTTGGGACAGATTTTAGAAACAGGCATGAGGCATTTCCTGTCCCTTCCTCAGTAAAAATTGGTGTTGTCCATGCCGATGGACTTCTCAAGTTAGTTGACTTTTTCTTTTCAGAGAGGCTATTGCTTCATTTCCCCCCTTCCAATCCTTTTACCTTATTTTTAAAAATAACATTTTCACACTTTTAAGTGACAAAAGTGTATTTGAAATAATGCTAGTATCATATACTAAGAACTTTTCAAAAGGGCCGAAAGGGCAAATTTGTTAACCTATTTAAAACAAAACACAACCTGTAAATTATGACTGCATGGAAGAGAAACCCATGCCTATGCTACAGCCTAAATCTGAGACTTGTCTCCACTCAGTTTGATCATTCTTACGGGATGAGAGTCATTGCTTTCTCCACAGGACACTATACTTCAAAGCAAAGTAATATACTGCCTTCAGTTACACTAATGCAATCCCCTTTGATTTATTTCTTCTACCATTTCAGTCAACATCCCAGCGAGTCATCTACTTACCAGCTGCACATCTGCTTGACAGCTTTAGGGATCTTTCTCAAGCAATAAGTCCTAAATGTCTTTCCAGGGTCTTATGCTCCAGCTCTTTACTGTTTAGAGGATATTGCTCTATTTATTCTCAGCTTCATAGTCCTCTTAATGTTTACCTACCAGCATTGCCATCTTTCAAGCCACTGTACTTACAGATAAGGCCTTCTGCATCTGATTACTGGTCCAGCTATTATTTGCTGGTTTGTCCTCTATATTTAGATGTATTTTACGTGCTTGCTCGCTTCATTCCCACACACTATTATCCTTGTCAGAGATGGAGAATAACAGTTGCAGTCTTAACAATGATCCTGTAGCCAGCTCCGCTAACATTTTGCTTAACTCTGCTCCTGCTCATACCCCCTTACGATATCCAGAGTTAGTAACAGCTTGCAAACTTACAGTGAGCTGGAAAGGAAAGATGAGCTACACTTTCACCTGGTTGGGTTTTTTTATTATTATTTCCTATAAAAATACTGAGTTATTTGTTGTCCTTTAAACTTGATATTTCTACTAGCAATAAAATACACCTTTAAACTTTTATTGACTATCTAATTGAAAGGGGACCTAGGTTGTGGGTTTTTTTAAATTATGTTTCACTTGCATAGGAAAATCTGGCTAGATGAGATGGAAGGACAATCTCAGTGACTTCAGCCTTAACCTTACACCACATGCTCTGTGAGATACTTAAAAGAATTGTCTTTTGGTTGTAAAATAAACCCTCCAGTGCTCTGATCTAGCCATGTTCTACTGCAGTCTCATCATTCTGCACTTCTTAGGACAAAATAAAATTTCTAAGTGTCCTTCAACATTCCTATCACCAGCTTGACAGATAACCCTTAGACAATCCAAGCCCTTGGTCTACCAGTGTATTTACTCGTGGGTGAAGTGAGAATTACAGTGCATTTGTCTCTCAGCTGTTCTGCGTTTCCTACGTAGGAAGGGGCTCTACAAATGCATAGCATTACTGCCTGCAGAGGAAACCCGACTGTCGAACTCCTCAAGACTCGATCTAGTGTGTCATTGTCTGTTTTCAAGCCTGAACTGTGTCTTTCATTACACTAAAGGTCTCCCTTCCCATTAATCTTGTTGAGCAGCTCTCCTCTCCAAGCTCTGCTGCCCACAATTTGTGATTCCTTATTGTTGAGCATCCATCACACATAAAATCAGTTCTAAGCACCCCATTACTCACATATTTAGAGATGTCGAAGCAAGGCCTCCATGTAGCTCCCAGAACACTTTAGAATTCCCTTCTGCTTCCCCATCAAAAAGGCAAAAAGGACACAAGCAGACTGCATCTTATTTGAACCTACCAGGGATGTAGATTTCCTTATACAGAAAGTTATGATGAAGAGCAAGGCAAAAAAGGTAACTATATAGTACAGTTAATGATGCATGAACATCACAAGGTTCAGCTGAGCAAGGCCCCAGTCCTGGATCCTTCAGGTGACTTTTTCAGTACCAACACAGTAGAACTTCCCCTGTCAAGCCCAGATGGAAACTAAGGTGAGTTTCCTTTTTCATATTACAATTTATATTACCCCACTGTGCACAGCACTTCAGGACTTAGGAACTACCAGAGCTTTCTTCTGGTCAGCTTGGTCTTCAGTTTGGTTCAAGGTCCATTTCCATAACGGTCATGACATGTATACATACAACTATGTCCCAATGAGATTAGGGAAACTGGGAAACTTCTGGGGGGGAAAAAAAAAATCACTAATATGGGTTGTCTGAAGAAGTTTCATACATTCAAGAACTTCCATTATTGGGATAAGCCTCAGAGGAAGTTGTAGAGCTTGTCTCTAAATAGCATCTCTGAAAACTTTGAATTCACACACTCATTAAAAGGGAAAGGATGATCGATTGGTCTCCAGGGTCTATCCACTGATGGATTCCTTTTCCCAGCACAGGATTGCTGTAGCACATTCATTCATTCATCACAACTCTGCAGTTGCGCAAACAGACTCTGTAAACAAAAACTCCTCACCAGCAAACTCCCACCGTGCTAGCAATATTAAGTAGCAAGCATATGAACACCCTGCAGAGAAGCAGAGGCAAATAGTTCATTGATATTTCTTTTTCCTCTTATCGGTATAGTTGATACTGCTTTACAACCGATGTAAAAAGATAGGTTACACTGGTAATAAACCTCAACACATTAAGTCTCCATACAGACTGGTTGCTGAAGGCTTAATATCAGTCATAATTATTATCCATAAAATGTTATTGAATCAGATCTTAAAAGTTAATGCTGCTTTGTTTCAGGAGATAAAGGACAGTAGGCTGGCAAGGCAGAGAAGGAAACATTGGGCTTTTGATCAATCTTAGTGTGATTTAAAACCTTAACCGCCAAAGGGACTTGGCACTTCAAATATTATCAAAAGTCCTACGAGTTGGCCTAAGCAGAGTCCTGTAGCAAGAGTGATTACTCAGAGGATGTTTTAACTTTGAACTCAATACATCTGCCCAGATGGAGGATTTAACTCTTCTCTTGAATTCAGGACTGGTGAATGCCGCCCTTAAAAGCCATTAAAAGACACTGTGTCTCACCTCAAATTGTAATGTGCACTTAGTAGGTAAATCACTCCAGCAACTCAGGGGCTTTCCTAAGCTGCAACCTCCCAACATCCATTTGAGCCCTTGTTGCTCGCAGCATCACCTTCAAAAATGGACATTTGCCTTCACAGCCCTCATGTTAATACCAGAGCTCCATATCTGCAAAGCAGGTGCCCGAGCAGAAGGCATCAGGCAACTGGTTAATGGAGCACATAAGCTGCCCTAACATTCACAGCTAATAAAGACTGATATCCTCCCTGTCCTCAAACATTTTATTCAGATTTCCGCACTCACAATATCACTAATCCAGCTCTCCCTTTCCCTTTTTAGTACAGTATTGCAACAGTCCAAAGCCATTACTCATCTTTACAAAGAGCCAAGAGAAAGAAACTGACAACATGAGAGCTGGGAAGGAGCAAAAGGGACCACTGTGTGTCATCCCCACCAAAAGCCATAGTGCTTCCCCGTGAAAAAGAGACCTTGGCTCCTATGTAAAATGAGCCACGTCCCCCCCTTTCCTTGGTTCATCACATGGACACCCCACTGCCCTGTAATGTGAGGTGAGATTTTTAGGGCTAACCACAGGCTCTAGTCCTTTAAAAACAAAGGGAAGCAGGTTCTGACTTAACATACCAACTCCTAAGCCAGCCCTGACTAGGTTCACTCTTGGCCTCCGTAATGCCCCTGTTTTGCAAAGCAACCATTGAGTTTGGAAGCTTTATGGAATACAACATTTTTCAAATCTAAAAAGTACGCCAAGGAAATCATGCAGAAGGGTAATAGGAAATACTTGCAGGGAGACGTATTCTGAATTGTCTATGCATAGATAAGGCACAGAATTCCTTTCCTTAAAGATTTTATTAACCTTTTGCTGATGGAAAGATATTACTGATTGAGAGCTAGATGAGGTCAGTGCAGCAATTATATTTCGAATCCTCTTCAAACAAGGCTCTTGTACAACATAAGAAAAAAACTTGACAAAATGAATTGTTACTTAAACTGAGTCTTTTAGAAGAATAATTAACCTATAATAACTATTCTGGCCTCCTCTCCAGCCCTGAAAAGTAATCCTTTCTCATTAGTTTCAAGTTTAATTAGCGTCAATAATGAAATGTCCCTCAGAAATAACCATTGCATCATGCTCTCTAATGCTGACATACGCTGCCTTACAAATGGAAAGGCCACAGGGAGATTTCTAAAGATAGGGAGAGGCTTGGCAGATCACAGATGCTCCCAAAAATAAAAAGCAAACAATAATGTAAAAAGCGTGGAATGTGACAAAACCAGATTTATTTGAAAGACAAGTGTCGCAAACACAGCGTAGAACAGAGAAGACTCAAAGGTGGTTTTGCCAGTAACTGCTGCAGTATTTCCAGTGAGTTACCGAGCCTCTCAACTCTAATTTCTTGTTCTTTCTTGGCCTTTTGGCTGAAGCAGAGAGAGACATCACTATTTAGTATATTCTATATGAGAAAATCGTATTCAGCGCTTGCAGTCTAACATAATCAAATAATACTTTTTCCATCCCTAGCTTCTACGATCTCTCTGTAAAATATATATAATAATGCTTAGCATTGTCACCAGGGTGATAAGGCTTAAAGTACTTTGAGAATCTAACATGAAAGAGGCTATAAAAAGCCCAGACATTCTGATGCATTTGAGATAGCCCGTTACTTAACCAGCCAGTAGAAACAGCAGGCGAATGCCAATGTACAAGTTGTAACTAGAGGTCTGCTGCAACTTGCTGAGCTCTGAAGGATCACCACAGGTTTCTAATAGGTGAAGTCACAGATATTCAGATGCATGTCACAGGCACTACAGCACCCGCACTCACTCAGAAGAACCATGTGAGTTTTCAAAAGTGAGCTGAAAAGAAATCTTCAATAGCCTAAAAGTCCTAGAAAGAGTATGACATATGAAGAGACACCATTTCCAATATGCCAACTGATGCACATCATTCCGTATGTACTTAGACTAGTGTTACCTCTTCCTAACAGGCATTAAGAAATACATTATGCAAGAATCCACACACGGCCATCTCTCATTGTACTCCCAAACTCACTACAGCAGTATCCCTGCTTTTTCCCCCTGCACTCACAGCCAAGTGTTCACTCCTGTTCACCTTACGCGGAACCACGTTCTCTCCCTTTGCCCAGCTTGCAACTCAGAGACAGAGTCACGGTTTTCTTTCATCACAAGGTTTTCTAAGATATGAGAGCAGAGACAGTTGCTTGCCAGCAAGAAAATGGGTAGAAGCTTGCAGAAAGAGCCTGCACCTCTTTCTTCACCGTGCACTGCTACAAGGCAATTCCCAGATCAAAATGGATTCAGCATATGCCCTTGTTTGGGCAGGAAAGATAGTTCTTCTGCCCTGATGTAAACATCGGACCACCACTGAAAGACTTTCAGGATTTGCAAACTAAACTGAAGAGTTGCTAGAGACAAGTTATAAAAGGGATGCCCCCCATTTCTAGAACCATCTAGATGAAAGGTTCCTGCCTAGTATCTCCACTTTGCCATCTGTAATCTAGGAAGAAACAACCACACCACAGAAATTTTAAACAATCTCAGATCCCCCATCCTATGTTACTTTCTGATACCTTAAGTAGGAAACCATAAAGAACAAACCTTCTCCCGCCTTCTCCACAATGTTTTCCATTCGCAGGACAGCCAGCACTGGGTTTGCTCAGCAGCTCCCACCAGCCAACAGCAGCCACCACCTGCAGCTCGTCACTACAAATGGAGACGGTGCCCAGCTGCAGCTGTTAAATGCACCCTGGCCAGCTGGCCACGCTCGGAGGAATCACAGCCTATCCCACTCTCCTTCACGTTTCGTGGGGCTACAAGTAACCCTGGCCAAAGTCTGACAAAATATTCAAATAGCAAATCTAAATTTTACCATGTAGCTTCAAGCCAGGGTGGTGCTTTAATAGTCAAAGGCATGGCTCATAATTTTTCTATACCCCAAAATTCAGTCCTTGTAACATCAAACAAAATTGATGCCATTTTTAAGTTTTGGAAGCGTGCTATCACTGAAGGAAATAGCAGGCCTATGATTAGTACTGCAGAAATAGGAATAAATCAATATGGTAAGCTGTTCAGGTTTTTCCCTTAAAAATCTCATAGTTCACCCCGCGCCTTATTGTTTTTATTGAGGTTCTTAGAAAGCAAAAGTACTAGCAATCTGCAAAAAACCAGCACCTTCTATCAACAGAGTTCAAAAGTAGTCAAAACTACCCTTGCTTTGCAAAGTATCTGCCATGAAGGGAAGTATTTAATGTTACAGGACATATCAATGACTGAGCTGCATATGTACAAGCCCTCTTCCAAGCCCCATTCCTCATGTGATTCTCCCCTCCTGCCTGCTCACTCCGTGCCATAGTCACTAAGAACAGACCCAATACGGCAAGGTAATTCAGCTGCAAGTCAAAACAGAACTCGATTCCTGCAGCTACACTTTGTAAAACACGGAAGTTCTTTGGCAAAAGGAAAAATAAATGCAAAATATTAACCGATACCCTGTTTTCACACTACAAGTATCACTTCATGTTCTGTACCTGTTTTTGGAAGCTCAATTCCATCTTTGTACAGGAGTTCACCATTTTCTTTAAAACACCTTTTGTTAGAAACTAGTCTGGAGTCTGTTTGCAGCTGGCCACCAGCTCTTTCTACTGGATATAGCTAGAACATTTCAACCACATGTCACAGATCCTACAGAACTAACATGTGAAAGTGATGCGCCTTCACTACAACTGATGCCGTTTATAGCTTCTGAAAGTAGAGATACCAAAGTGCTATCTATGTTGTCACAGGGAATTTCTGAATAGCCATGCTAAACAGGATAGTGACAACCATGAAGTCACTCAGCCGCCTCAGTCATAAATCAAAATACTCATATAAATTAGACTTTAGTCTCAAAATGTGTTTCTTGCCTAAATATTTAAACACATAAATAACCTCCAGCCACTCCAGCTTGTCATTTTAAGCTTTCTGACATTTATTGTTCGCAAGAAAAGAAAGGTCAGACTTATCAAATCTGCATTTATGCTTCCATGACATTTTTCTCCAACCAAATTTTTCTGAATTAGAGAAGCAAGACAAATGTGGCATATTTCATAAAGGACCTTTCTCAGCTCAGCACTGCGGTCTCAGCAGCCCCACTGAGCTCAGAAGTGGCTTCTCAGGAAACAGATGCTGTGGCTCAGTAGATAGAAGGACATTTGGCAAAGCTGGCAATCTGAGTTGCTGGTTGCCATTAGGTAAATCACTTGTGCCAAAAAGTAGTTCTCCTAGTCTCAGTACCTGAGTTCTGGGTAGCCCAAATGGATGCTTTAGTATGATAGTTAAAGACAGGAAACGTCCAGGTACAGTACTGAATTTGCTGACGCTTGGGAAGCAAATCACAACTTGGACTCCCAAAACACCATCACCCCAAATGCGCTAGCACCGATATACTGAAAAGGTGATACCTTCTCTACTATGATGAGGCTCATTTATTTGGGAATTTTGTGGGTGCTAAATGCTGCCAATCTTCCCTCACTTTTTCTACTTTTTTTGGTTAATTCACAAACATTGTCACAAACACAGATGCTGTTTCCTATCATGTAATGTTGATGTGAGATGTGCGGTGAACCAAACGACCAGATTACTTCAGGATACAATTCAATTAGACACTGCAAAACCACTTTTGATTTTGAACTATTTCTCTGCACTTGTATAATAAAGCACTTAAGTGTCCCTGTGCACTTCTTTGATGTAGGTATTTATTTCCTCGTTTTAAGGATGGGAAAATAAAAGCACAGCAAGTTTAGAGAAAAGATCTTTTTAAAATGTGCCATAAATGTTCATTCAAAAAAAAAAAAACCACAAACCCACCAACATAATAAGCTGATACTTGTGCCCCTTTTGGTGTTTGTGTATGGGTATTTTACTGAACATGCTTATGAATAAGAATATTCATAAGAACAATGAGCCTAAAAGTACACAAAATTTGCAGAAAACAGACCTGGAAATCATAACCATATTGTGCGTAATCCTGACTCCCATTGAAGAGCAGCAACACCGTGGGACTCTGGTCCAAGCAAAACCATGTGGAATAGTGGTCACAGCATGTTTTCTCTGAACCACTCAAAGACAGAGCATCGTTTCTAACATCATCTGCCAAATATATGCCAATGTATTTACAAAGCCCTACATTTTTGTGGTCAGCATGGAAACAGTGAACAAGGCACCATCAGTCTATGTGCCATCAGTTTCCCTGGTGCTGACAAGAGTAGGTGAGTGACTCGGCCAGGAACAGGGCAGGACCAGGGATCGTGCTGCCCACAAAGCCAGGCAAACCCATCACTAGGCAATCAGTTGCTTCTTCAAGAGGCATAAACAGAAGAGGCACTAACTAACTAACTCCACATTTCTGGAGAGCACCAGTGACTGGTGGTCGAGGGAACTGCTACAGACCTAATACTAGGGTAGGAAGGACTGGGAAAGATGCTCCTCGCACACCCAGGATTTGCTGTGATTTAGCACCTGGCAATCACCGTGCAGCACACTGGCACCCATGACAACCCAAGAGCAGGAAAGGCAAAGTTCAGTTTGCATTAATTCATGTCTAGAGTAAACTCAAGTGCAGCTCAAGCCCATCCTTAAGCTTTGGACTAGTAAAGCTGGCCTGATAGCTGAGGCAAGGCGCAAAACTGTAGCAGAAAAGAGCAAACGCACTTGCACTAAAACGAAAACCTTTCAGAAGCCCTACTGCAATGCCTCAGTCTTACTCACCAAGTTTTGCCACTCATTTATCAGAAGAGCGAGATCAGATCTCAGATGTCGCATACAGTCAAGGATGAGAGAAAAACTGGGAAGTGACTGACGTCTTTTAGCAGTTTTCTGCTCAGCATGGCACAACTCCCAACTTTGTTCTTTGAAAGCAGAAAAACATAACTAAAAAGTAACAAGAAAAATACAACTAAGAGACCTTGATCAAATGCTGGTGCCTCTGAAATATGTGGAAAGAATCCTAGCGTCAGATTTCAACTTGGAGCTCTGATTTTCATTACAAAATGTCCACTTTCAAAACCGCATTTTCATCTAGTCTGAAGTTCTTTCTAATCTTTAGGCAAAGGGTTCCTCCTGCAAATGAGTTCAGGTGCATGGTAGCAGCACCCTAAAGATGTAAAACTTAATTGCCTCAGCATTATAATAGCATTGGTATGTAGTGAATGCAGACAGTTTCAGGGAGAATACATGTGGTAAGTTAATAAAATTTTAGATGAAGGCCACAGTGCAGGAGTAGTATTTCGCCTAGCCAGAGGATGAAAAGTTATGCATTCCTATATAAAAAATATAATTGGAACGTTAAATCTATTTCATGAATGAAAGTACATTGACCTTTAGAGGGAGGAATGACTCACTTTCATCCCTGTATGCCCCTTTTTAACATACGCTTCCCACCTTTGCATATGTAAGTAGCAATTAGTTCTCAGGAGAAGTTATTTTACAGCCATTTCAGCTTATTAAACTTCCTGAGTAAACTCACAAGAAACCTATTTAGCAACATTTGTGGCTCAGGTGCCCTACAGTAAGTGCATTAGTTACCTATGACATTAACATGACAAAATCCAAACGCCAGTACAGGATTAGGACGCAAGGGCTCTGGATCCCTGTAGAGCCCATGTGAGCGTAGAGCACTCACCCTGGACTAATCCAAAGCTGTGCCTACCCACACCACACTACCTGTGGGATGGACGTGCCGAGAAGGCCCCCTCAAGACCTCTGCACAACACATGCTACCCCATCTGATCGTAAAAGTCCTGGGAGTAGTTTTAGCCCAAGGGCAGATCAGTCACGCAAGGGACGGTCAGTGCTGATTCTCAGACAGTTCTTTAATTGACAGTCTCAATATACAGACAATTTAGGACTTTTTCCAAGAGTGCTCAATAACCTGTCCAGAGAGTACACTGCTACAGAGACCCACTGTTTTTTGACATGCGATAGCAAGTCCTCTAAGACTAGAACTAAAACTAGCCAGGACCCTTCTGACAGAAAGGTTCACTAGCTGTTCAGTTTCCCACGGCAATGTACTGGTTTTGATTAAACCCTTTTGAGAAAGGTTTCCTGGGAGGCAGGGTGGAATTTCCAGTCAAAATCAATGACAGTGGAGTCAACAGCAACCTGGTAGTAGGGAGGCTCGCCTGAAATATGGGAGATCTACAGCACTGCAATCCTCTCCGAGCTTGCCCCTCCCTTCCTTTGCATTTTTTGTTGTGTGTTTTTCCAAAGAAATTATTTAAATTAATTTGGTTTTTGTCCCAAAGAAGCACTAGGGGAAGGAGAAGAAGCCAGTATTAATTCTTGGAAGTACTTCCAAGACAGGAAAAACTTTCTCTTACCCAGTTTTTAAAAGGCCAAGCTGCCACAGAAATGGTAGATGAGCTGAGGACCACAGCTTCTCTAAATGGAAGCTTTTTCTTGTAGGACACTCCATGCCCATGAGGACAAGCATGTGAGAGAAATTGGGCATTGAAGCATTTGCAGGAGACCCCTGTAGAAATTCCTGCGAACTTTATGGCTTGTCTGTTAAACAGCAGCAGTCCACTAAGTACATCTTTTACTAATTGTTCAGTAAAACACTGAGACAAATTGTTTTATCCTTTGTGCAAACGTGCTGTTAAGAACAGAAAAGGTTCGCTCCAGCTAAATATCTTTGAGCCAGTATCAGAGAGTGTAACAGTTAAAGAGAATAAAGCATTATTTACAGAACTCTGTTGTCACCCTTAAGTTCAATGGGAATCCAGCCCCTTGAAGTTTTTTCTCATCCTAAAATATAATTCATTCTCCATTCAAACAGAGGATAATTTGGCAAAAAAAAATTTAGCAAGGTAATTACATCTTTTCCTAGGAAGTACTGCAATCCCGGGCATCTCCAGCAGAGAGGGAAAAAAAAATTAAAAAAAAAAATCTAAGTATGTCAACATAAGTGAAGCAGCTTTACATTGTTGATAGGAGGATTGTGTTGTTTGAAATCCATTTCCAATTAGCTTAAGCAATGAAGGAAAGGCTCAGTTGCCTTAGGAAGGGCTTTAGTTAAGCCCCATACACATTAGCTGCAACGGTGTTAATAATTGCTGGAATCTGCACACGTATGGGCTGGTGGATGCTGTTCATGCTGTTATCACTGTGTCAGCACATCCTGCTGTCGGCAGGGCGACACAGCACAAACTTAAGCATGGCAGTGACACACAGTGTTCACAGAGGCAGCACCCTCACAAAGCAGAAAAAACGGATTTTTAATGTTTTTAACAAGCCCATGTTACAAATTAGTGCAAAGCCATGTAAAAGTGTAACTACACTGTCATTGCTAAAAAAGCACAGCTACAATTTTGTAGTGACACAACTTACACGCTAGCAACCTTGGTGTAGAATTAAAGAAGAGTAGGATTTTTACAGGAGATCGTGAACAGCTGCTTGCAGAAGTTATTACTGTGATATAGGTAAATGAGGTCCCCATCACTTCTTCTCCCTCTGCCCCTCCTATTCCTGCATTCCCAAGGATTGTCTTTGCATGACTGTCGCAGTAAGAACAGCAGAGCCTTGTCTCCAACATGATTTTACAGGGGCATCGCTAGCTACTGCTTATCCATCTGGAAAAACACACGTTTCTTCTCAACAATGAGGTAACAGACAACATCCAGAGCCTGTGGGTTTTACTAACTTTGGGTAAAGCTCCATCTGCATTGTATTCACAAGATCAAAACACCTGTTACTTCACATATATACCCTTCACCCAGGTTAAAAAAAAAACCAAACCCACACCTTCAACCTCAAAGAAGATAACTGCATGCCCTCCAGCTCCATTATTGCTATAAGAACCAGAGTTAAGGTGGCATTCATTAAAAGCTAAGGCTTTATTATCTTCTTCACTGCCAAAGAGGGAGATCTGTAAAACAAAATAACTGCTTCTCACAAGAAATTTCCCAAACCGAAAACAGAGATGGTGGGTTTTGGTGTCTTTATTTTTTATTAATTATTCTTTTTTTACTGCAGCGTAGCAAGGCAAGACCTGCTGGAAGGTAGCGTGTTGGCTTCACCTAGCCACCTTGTGGTAGACAGTACCTCTGCGTTATCCCTGCCAGAATTAACACAGAAAGAGCTCAGGTATCTCGCTTCAGCCGCAAGTGTAAGACCAACTCTCACCTAGCCTGCTCTGACAGTCTGCTTTGATTTTCTTTTCAGCCAGCAAGGGATGATGGGTTCAGTTTGTAGTTATTCAAATTGCTGGCCCATCTTTTCAGCTGAGCATCAAAAAAATCAGTTGCTCTCACTTTGTATTCAAAGCCCAGCACTGACTTCTCACCTCTTGTGAATTTACTTAAGAATATTCTGTGGTCCATTAAGTAGGTGGCTGCTCAGGGACACACCACTGACTTCCACACAGCTTCATAAAAGCTACCTAACTTAACTCACTGTGACAAATTATTTGGCCCTGTAGTACTCTAGGTATTAAATTCTTTTAGTGGGAGAGCCTGAATCAGAGCTTGTGTGAAAGGTACAATGCACACACAGAGTGGAAATCTTGCTTGATCACTGGCCCAAAGCAGAGACTTGATTTGAGGTAAGGGAGCTGCTCCACAGCCTATCTGCAAATCACCACTGTCCAGAAACAAAATTTAATGCCGGGTTCTCTCTTCACCAAAGGACAAGTGCTACATGAGCCTCCTCAGGTGCACAGCTTCTTGTCTTACTGTAGCAGATAGAGTGCAGTTCCCTAAGGATCATCTGTGGTTTTAAAAGGGGTAGAAAATAACCTGGTTCCAGATACATGAAATTCAGAGGAAAACCTGCTTCTTGCAGGTTTGTCAGCCATTACTTTAGATGTATAAAGATGAGTCGTGACACTGATACCAATATCCAATAGCATTAATGTACAAATGTGCCAGTCAGCCCCAGCTTTGGAAATGTTTCTGCTGCTCTTTGAGGTCTACCCACACAGAACCTTGGAATCACACGCAGCACTTTGAGAAAGTTTCCCTTTTAAGATGATATTTTTAAGTTTCAAAGAACCTGATCTTGCTTTCCTTAGACTAATGACACTGTAACCTTTGCCTCTCGCTTGCGGCTGTCTGGCACGAGCAAACTATTAGCTTTTCATAAAAATCCATCAGCGCTTTCAAAATAAGGTCCTCCTGGCCCCACGAAAGCCCATCGCTGCATTTTGCGCCGGGAAAGCGCTGCCCCCAAGGACAAGCCGTTAGGGGAAGCCGCCGCTGCTCGGGGGAGCTGCGCTTTCCGCACCCGCCGGGCTGACGGTGACCGGGGCCACGGCGCGGAGGGGGCTGGAGGCGCGTCCCGGCGGAGAAGGCGCGGGGCACCGCCGGGACTCGGCGCCCGCGGGGGG